>JAIUSX010000368.1:0-54512 GCA_026573805.1 Hesperophylax magnus | reverse complement strand
AATCAGTCAAGTAAATACAACCATCAGATGGTGATAGTAATAAGGCCAAATGAGCCGTAGTACTAGTCAGCTAGAAACATGAAGGGTATTGTTATAAGCCCTAGCTAGTTAGAGGATTACGAAAGAATCCATAAAATCAAAAAAAAAAAAAAAGCCTTGGCCGAAAACGGGAACAAAATGACCAGTGGCGGGGAGTGAGGATTTCGCCAGTGGCGTGGGGTAGGCACATTTTATAAATGTAAAACATATTTTAATAAAAATAAATAATGTGGCCAACGACGTCCGTTACAGTCGTATTAAAGGATTATTGATTACAAAATGTTGATTATCACCACACTTGTAAACACAAGCACTTACTTCTATAAAAGAAAAACATTTTAAAAAATCAAAAGCGGTGAAAACTAATTTTACGAATTATTTTAGTTAACATAAATGATTATTCTCTGTAAATTGGTTAATTATTTACTAAAATATAAAAACTGCTTGAGACAAATATTCAACTTATAATTTCTTATTGTATGCACCAACAATATTTTATGCATAAATTTATAAAATAATAGCGAATGCATCACTATTAGTCACAATTTTCAATTATTTATGTTAGTAATTCATTTCTTTAACAATCAATAAAGCAACATTATTTTCAAAATTTTATTTATATATTAGATGTAAAAAAACAACTCACAATTTAGCGCAAATGTATCCCCGAAAGATTAAAATAAAAGGAAATCAATAAGAATCCAAAAAGGTATAAATTGCTGACGATGACTCTTTTAAAATGAAAGCGTATTTTTAATTGAAATTGCGCGCCAAAACTTCCGCGAAGGGTGCCCCGATAGCTATCGTTAACCCGCCGAATGCTACCGTTCGCGAAGAATTGTCATTTAAGTGTGACGTTTTGACAATTAACAATATTTGCGTAGTTTTAACAAGGGAAAACTTAATACTATCGTAAGTATTGACTGTAAACACGATTAGTGACTTATTTGTGAAGCAATAATGCGATTAAATTAATAGAATAACGTAATTGCGATGTTTGTAAATTACATAACATGTCGAAAGCCAGAAATGTCAGATAAAAGTGATTTAATTTACAATAAACTACACATACCATTGAGGATTTCTACATAAATAAAAATAACTATCGGATAAAATGTCTGGCGCTCTAAACTGTGTGTTTTGAATATAACCAAAATGAAACCAAAAACCACAAACCATATGGGGCAATAACGGAGTTCGTGAATTTATTAATATCTAAGTAAATTGGCCATTTCGTTATCACCCATCCTACAACCGAAAAGAGAGCATGGACTGCATAAATAAACCATTCATATGGACTGTCTCTCCAGTGACAGGTGGGAAGTACATTTAATTAACTATGTAATCCATGACAAAATAAAATACATTAATAAAGTGCTGAATTTTCCACAGGTACCTACTTACTGCAGTAAAATTTTGGAAGTGGGGCTTGGCTGTCTGTCAGTCGTCGATTAGCCGATGCATATTAAATGTTTCATTGGCTATCAACGACACAATACACCAGACGTGGGTCAAATTTCCATTGACTGCTGCAGATAGGCAAAAGGCCAGACAAATATTTGAGCGATCCGGTGATCCTTTCACTGGTACTATAGGAGCAATTGAATGCACTCATATAGCTATCGTTGGCCCTGCAGTAATGGAAGATATGTACTGCTATCATCACGGGAATAACTCCTTAAACGAGAAAATGGTGAGCTCTTCATTTTGATCATTCTTTGTGTTATTTAATATGCACAAGAAAGACACATTATAATAAAAAATTAACATTTCAGATTCGTGATCCAAACTTGGTAACCTTGGATGTAAATGTAAAGTGGCACTCTGGCATGAAAGAGGAAAAAGGGGCTCATAGGTATAAATGATTCATGACATATGTAGTACATAATAAACGTTTTATTGACAACACACAATTATAAATAATTTTTCAACAAAAACAAGTACACAACAAATAATATTGTCTTCTCTCAACATAGAACTGGAAACATTATATTTAGTTCAAACATATTGATATATTATATTCGATTTAAAAACAAAACGAATGTAATATATCATTTGAAAGCAATTAAAACCACAAAACTTATGTTCATTTAAATATATGATGTTTTTGTACTTAACAGGAGATTCAGGCTACCCTTAGGAACCAAATTCCAAATTCAGTCATTGAAAAGGTAAAAAGATACACCGATGCACACTGTAAAGCTCGGTCAGCTGTGGAAAGGTGTTTCGGAGTTCTAAAAGGGACTTGGAGATGCCTATCGGCCCAGCGGATTTTGATGAGTGAGTCTGCAAGAGCGAACCGAATTATAAATTCATGCGTCGTGTAACACAATCTACGCAGGATAGGCAGAATCGATGAACAAGTTTTCTTCACCAAAAAAGCGCCGTTCTGCTGATCCATCAGCTTCTCATCAGCTCTGCTCTCGTTTCGGTCTGAAAGATTTAATAAATTAATTTATTAAATTAATGTCGCTCATAATTTTTAATTGATCTTACGATATTATAAAATATAGTTTATATGCATTTAAATAAATTAAACTATTTATTGTTATATTAAATTGATGTATACGATCTTGCTTGGTTTTCCTGCGAACTTAGATTCAATGGACGTGAAGCTACTTTATTTGTATAAAGAATTACCTGCTACGAATCGAGGTCTTCTCCTTGATCTCTGGGTTGGCTTGGGGAGGGGGAGGTCTGTACTGTTGGAGGAGTGGTTGGCGGTGTAGGTAGTAACCAAAGATATTAGAAGAACGAGATATGCTATGTTGGCCGCCGGACCGTAGCCGGAGTACTACCTAATTAGGGTACTTTGAACGGTATCGGGACGTGTACGCACAGAAATCTGTTCTATGTATTAGTGCGGATACCTTAGCGATGCCTTAGCGTAAGCGAAGGTGTGCAGTAGTATTGGTGAACAAAACCGGCGACACTCGGCAAAACAATTCCACTCAGTACGAACTGCGCATAGCACATCTCGTTCTTCTAATATCTTTGGTAGTAACACTTCACCACTGCCGCACACACTGTTTCTCTACCTCTAGCATCTCTACAACTACAGGACGCTCTTAAGCGATATCCAAGTGCTAGAAGAAATCTTTATAAAATAAATAAACATATCAAATTGTATCTTTTGAAATTTGATTATTTAGTAACACATATTATGTTAACTAACAAATAAATTTGTGTATACCATATCAGGTATTTTGACTCGGCATATCCTCTCTGCTAAAGGTATATTGTGTTTAATCGCTATACAATTCGACACACAATATCAGTTGTGTACTTGTTAAACATGATATAGCGCCATCCAACATTAAAAAAACTACGTACAACGTCATTGGAAAGGACTTTGGGCACATCTAGTCCTTCAATTGACACTCTGCCAATGAGACCGACTATTTTTTCTTCTAACTAACTAACGTGAGATGTTACCAGTTTGCAGGCGGCCTATCCGCATTTTGGCAACCTTGGTCCTCACGTTAGATTTGAATGTGGTCCACACCTGAAACGAGTACTTCAGGTATTTATTTTATTGATACATGATATAGAGAGTACATGTGGTTTTTTGTGATATTTCACCCTACATGCTAGGGATGACCCTGTGTTATGGTGGGTGAATCTATACAGAACATAAATCCAATGCACTACACATTGTTAAGCAAGCACTATTAAAAGTGGATAAATAAAGTAATTTTTTGCGATTAGATTATAGTCTTGTGTGGACCAGCATTATTTAATGTATCTCCAAGGTTTTAAAATGTCGTCTCGGTTTTAAAAGATTGACCTGGCTATCATGGATCCGCCAGCAGCATTTATCGAATTATTGTCTTGACCGTGCCACTCTGTTGCAGCACACTGAAGGAGAATTTTCCGACAATTGATGAGACGTAATTATTACACACTATTCTTAGGTTTGAAAAACAAATATGTAGACGAAAGATAATAATACAATAACTATCTCATTTTATACTTCGTTTTAGTGAAAAATATTATGATACTTCAAAAAAACCTAAAAATACAATCGTTCAATTGTACACAGACATAATACGTTGTTAATTCCGTTTCAGTCTGGGGTAAAAAGCATCTTAATGATATTCATGCTTTTACTTACAACAAATATCACCTATTTGGTCCCCTTTATATAAAGTTCACTCCAATAATATAGAAAGAGTTCAGCACAAATTTCTTAAGTACGTAAATTTTAAGCTCGGAATTCCTATTGATTACATTAATTATGTAAGTTTGATGAATCAATTGCATCTAATAACACTGTCTGACAGGAGAATTATTTCAGACCTGGTTGTGTTACACAGAGTCATTAACAACTTAATTAATAGTCCTGCCATCCTTGCCACTATTAAACTACATGTGCCGACTAGGAATACAAGACAAAATATAACATTCTTCTGTAATACATACTCGACCAACTATCAGACACACTCACTGACCAATAGGATGCACGATCTGGGCAACAAGTATGGGGGTGTTATTGACTTATTTATTGACTCCATATATAGAATTAAGCATAATCTACACCAACACTTTGTTGAATCCTACAAATTAGAGTAGTTTTGGTAAATTAGTTTTAATGATTTGTTTTATATGTATTGTTTTTGTAATTTCTTTTTTACTTTATGTTACTCTTACGTTTTACTAATATCGCTTCATATTTTTTTAATATTTTCTAATTATACCTGTAATCACAATTTTACAAGTGTGTATTTTTTACCTTCTTTAAAACGGATTACATCTATTTACTGTCAATATCTCCTGTATAATACATATTCTCTTATTGTACTGCATCATGTATCACTTCTATGTAAAAGCCTTTTTAGGCGTATATATATATATAAAAAAAAAAAAAAAAAATAGCATTTCCTTACCGCATTTTAAACAATTTCGTCAACTTAATCAGCAAACCAACACGAAAACGGTGACAGTTAGCAGCATTAAGATTTGGCGGCAAACGCGGCAAATGTCACTTTAGAAGTGGTGAAAGTGTAATAAAGTAATTACTATCCAGCGAAATCTTCGATAAATGGCATATTTGTGTGATTCATAAATAAAATAAGCTATTATGAAAATGCATTATAATACAAAGTAATAATTACTTTGTAATTATTTTATGTTTTAGTTAAAAACCTTGCGTTACTTGATTATATTCCACCAATTTTTGTTTTCAAAAATTTCGTCAGTGCTTTTAAAAATGCTTGTTTAGGATTTTTTTACTAGGTTTCTCCTTAATCGAACTTGTAAGGATATCAAAAAATCGTGTATTGCTAATTAGTTGCGAAAAGATGTTACAAGTGAGAGACAGGTATCTTTCGCAAACGATAGCATTCGTTGACGAATGCTATCGTTTAGCTTAAAGCGTGGTACACACGCAAAGCTCACATCAAAAGTTAATGTACAGCGTAGCGATGGGCGGAATCGATGAATCATCGATGGTTTACTCGATCTTTTTTACCATTCGAAATATCTCGATTTATTGTCAGAATTAATTCGAATGCAACTCCGAGACAATCGTTTTGAAACGTCATCGAAAGTCGTCGCTGCGATTGGTCAGAAATAATCGATGCCAGCCAAGCGTTGTGATTGGTCAGAATTAATTCGAATGCACGGTCCGAAATAATCGTTTTCAAATGTCATCGAAAGTGGAATCGAGACAATCGCTCTGAAATGTCAGAAATCATTCGAATGTTCAATCCGAGACAATCGTTTTCAAACTGTCAGAATTCGTTCGAAAACGCAAATCGATTCTCATATTCGAGAGGTTATATTTCGAGATGTCAAAATATCTCAGATTGCTTGACACACGAAATATTTTATAAGTACATTGTTGGCTGCCTACTGAAGCATGTTGATGTTATAATCAACCTCGTGTGTGAATTGTAAATTATGAATTAATACTTTTAGGTGACGATTTACGTTTCCAGTAGGTATAGTTTATGTGTAAAAGATTTTCTGGTGATAGTTTTTCACAATTGAAGGTTTAATAATAATAATATAATAATAATAATAATATGTGATGTGGGGAGGTTAGTGCAATCCCACACGTCCCATATAGATATACATTTTTTTTGTACAATATATATAATAAATTATCAAATAAGGAAAACTATGCAGGGTGTGGTCTTGAGTGCGCTTGGGCCCAGCGCTCACTCAGGAGTGGCGCTTGGTGTTGGTAGGCTGCGGTCACCAACGTGTTGGTGGAGGCCATTAGCCGCATCCTGGCTCTAGTGACCCGGTGTCTCATCAGGCCGGCAAATCCATTCAGTCCTAGTTCCGTGAACATTGTCGATGCGCTGCTGTATCTTCGGTATCCAAATATTATTCTACAGGCGTCATTATATTGAATTCGGAGTCGTTCCATCGAGCAAGTTCGGTAGTGACACCATGTCTCACACGTATACAGGCCAGTACAGAATGCGTTGAACAGTATTTTTTAACGGTATTGCTGCATTTGCAAAATCTGCGGGCAATCATGTTAGAAACTATGTTTAGGCTTCTCCTTTGTCGTTCGATATCGCCATCGTCCAATAGGTCTTCATTAATAATGTGCCCCAAGTATTTCACGTTCGAACATGTATTTATTTTTGCCTCGTTAAGGTATACGGGGAGTATCTTGCTTGTATCTTGACTTTTTCCGTGGTGGAACGCAATCAATTCCGTTTTCTTCGGGTTGTACATCATATTATGCTGTTTTCCATATTCTTCACAAATGTTTAGAAGTAATCTTAATCCTTTGATCGACGGAGCTAGGAGGATCATGTCGTCCGCGTAGCTTATATGATTCATACATATATTGTTAATACGACAGCCCGCTCTGATGTCCAGGCGACTTGACAACTCGTCCATGTATACATTAAATAGTATGGGAGACATACACCCTCCTTGCCTTACTCCTGACCGCAAATATATCGGCTGGGAGTATTTACTTGCCCACCGTACAACATTTTCCTGCTGGGAGTGCCATCGGGATAGTATGTTTATAAATAAGGTAGGTATATTCCTAGCTTTCAATTTATCCCATAATGTTTTATGACAGACCCTGTCGAAGGCTTTACTTAGGTCTAAGAAGCACCCGTACACGGTAGTTTTTCGTTTCTTGTAGAATTCTATTATTTGCTTTGCAGTATATATTGCCATATTAGTGGATAATCTAAATTTAAATCCCATCTGGTTATCTTTAGACATTAGTTTATCATGTATCTCATTTAATATTTCCCTTTCAAATAATCTTGCAGTTATAGTTGCTAAAGATATTGGCCGGTAATTGCTGGAGTTAGTCATGTCAGGCTGTCCCAATTTCAGGATTGGAGTTATAATCGTTTTCGTCATTGCACCCGGTATATGGTTGTGTTTAAGTATTGCGTTGAACAGTATATTTAGTAGTTTGGGTATGTATCTACCTCCGTATTTTATGTGTTCAATACTTAGATTATCATGTCCCGGAGACTTACCAGCCTTGGTGCCTGTTATGGCCTTCATTATACTACTTTCAGAGAGGTAAACGTTTTGTCCATCATATTCCATAATATCAGGGACAGACGGTACGTCATTTCCGGAAATATCTGCAAAGGTTCTTCTAAATGTATTAGCAATTTCCTCCGTGTTTGTGGACCCATCAATTTGGCTGGCGATTCGATTTTTTGGTTTGATCAGGTTGTTGCTTTTCTTCCAGAATTGGGAAAACTGCTTTGTGTCAGTGATTTTACGATATCATCCATTTTTGTTTGTTCAGAAGAGCTTTGGCAGTGTTTAAGAGCTATTTTGAACTCCTTCCTTTTTCGTTTTCTTTCATCCGCAATGGGACCGTGTAGTGGTCTCCCATTCTTAATCCATTCCATCAACGCCGATCTGGAATTTTCGTAGTGTTCCTTAACTTGTTGATTCCACCCAGCAATGTCACGATGTGTTTTTGGATTGCTTTGATTGTTCTCCCGATGAAATACAGTATTGGCAGCCCTACTTAAGGCTTCAACGATGTCTGTGTATATATTTTCCATGTTTTGTATATGGTCGCATCTGTCACTTAAAGAATCCGAATTACAAATGGATTCGGAGTGTCTTTGATAGATCACACTAAGTAATGCTTCTGCTACAGACGTATATTCACTGATTTTCTTATTATTATTCCTTCTCCATAGTATGTTATTAGGTTGTTGTAGAATATTAAAAATAGTTACAGGTAATTTTTCAGCAGCGATTACGCAAGATGTCGGCCTCTGATCGGACCAGTCGGTATCATAGTGTATTTTTATACTATCTATTTTGTTCTTAAGACTATTAGTGCATATACAGTGATCGAGCCAGGAAGTGGTATTGTGTGCATCGCTAATATACGTATATGTGTCATTCGGTAGTCTTTCAATATCGATACAATGTAGTTATTTTCGGTGTAGAAATGAGAGAGTTCTTTCCCGAATATGGAGGATGGGTGAGCGTTGAAATCTCCCATAACAATGGTTTCAGAGTGTTCGTTATCTTGAATGATCGTATGTATTTTAGAAAGGTAGTTGGTGAAGTCGGTAAGGTTGTCCGCGTGACATACCGGCATGTAGACAGTCAGTATGCTTATCGTCTCTCCGTTGGTGAGTATCTGAATACCAGCGATGCGGTCATCTCCACACGGTATTATTGAAGCTTGCAGCTTGTTCCTCCAAATTACTGCGACTCCTCCGTAGGGTCGGCCTCGTAGCGGTCCGTTTGATAAATCTACAGCAGAGGTACCCCATCCCTGGAAGTTTGGATGAATTTTGGATAGATTCGATGTTTCGTTTTGTAATAACCACGTTTCTTGCAAAAGTATTACATCGTAGATATCGCACATATCTATAATAAAGTTAACGTTTCGTTTAAAACTTTTGCAGTTTATTGAAATTATCTTAATTTTGTTCTTTTCCATTGTATTTTTTTTCAATAAATTTTCGGAAAACAGTACCAGTCGGCCAAAATTCTTTGTTCATGTAGGTTTTGAAATCCGTATTCGGTATAGTCAACTTGAAAAATCCAAACTGCGCGGGATTTCGTTGTATTATTTTTTCTATTTGGATATTACTTCCTTTTATTTTACAATTGATAAAGTTTCGAATATTGTCCTCGGTTACACTATTGTTGAACCTCGACACATAGAGCGTGGTTTTTAACTCAGATATATTGAGGGAGTTCTCCATCGCTGTTCCAGTTGCAATAATATTTCTCGATCTCCTTAGTTTTCTTGTAACGGTTTTATAACCATCCGTATTAAAATTAGTTGTCTCTGGTTTAAATGTTGGTGTCGCGAAGCTGCGACTCCACTATATATTTTAGAGGTGGTGTGATATGCCACACGCCCAAAGGACCAGTCCCAAACTACTCCGAATGATAGGTTATGGGACGATTTATGCATCCGACAAACCCGATGGACAGTGCAATAATCAAAGGTATAAATCTGGGCTTCTGGAGCACAAGATAAGCCCAGATTGGAAAGCAGGAAAGATGGACTCACCCGTTGATGACTATCACACGTCTCCAGGAGTATTTGTTGATTTAACTTCACAAAATATACGTTTAATCGCCCTGTCTGATATTAATTATCACTCCGAACTCTGATAAGCAACTGACACCACTTGTCAGATTTTACATGTCGCAACAATATTTTTATCATGGTGACATTTTGGGATGGGTAAAAGGGTAGGTAGGACATTTGCAGGATTTTGTATTGACATTACACTTGTCCATTAAGCCTGTGGATGCATACCTAACAATCCCCTATATATTGCGCGAACATTCTCCCGGCGTTGAAAGTACCTTCCGAAATTTTAAGTACTTTCAAATAAAGTAAAGAATTAAATGTAAAACGAAGTAAGATGAAATATAAATATTCTTATCAATACGCTATTAAAATTACAAAGTTAAAACGAAAATTAAAAAAAATAATGAAATAATAATTATTGTGTAGGCAAAGGACACAATTTTACGACTGGTCGTTTAAAGTTCCCGGAAGGGGTCCTTACGCGTGCGACACGAACCACTCCGTCTTTACCAGGGAACACCTCCTCAACAACGCCCACCGGCCAATAAAGTGGAGGCGCATCCTCTTGATGCACCAATACTATGGTACCTACTAGAATGTTATTCGCGGGACTATTCCATTTTTTTCTCATCTGCAGAGAGTGAAGATACTCTATATGCCACTTCTTCCAATAAGATTGAACGAGGTGGTCCAAAAGCTCTTTCCTTTTCAGTAGACTAATGCGTTCATTAGTCAAATCATAAGCAGGTAGATGCTGAATCGGGGTAGACATCAGAAAATGAGCCGGAGTAAGAGCTTCTGGATAATGAGAACTGCTTAATAAACATAATGGCCGTGAATTAAGTACAGCCTCTATTTGTGTCAGAACTGTGAGAAGCTCTTCATAACATAAAAGTTGAGTACCCACAACCCTATACAGATGCGATTTAATGCATTTAATATTTGACTCCCATAATCCTCCAAAGTGAGGAGCGCGGAGTGGAATCGTCTTCCATTCAATTCTCCGAATGTTAAATTCATTGCGAAGAACTTCTTTTGTTGAATTTGCCTCTAAAAAATTATATAAGTCATCCAGACAATTCTTTGCGCCTATGAAATTTGTCGCATTGTCACTGTACATACACGAAACCGGTCCGCGTCTGGATAGAAAACGCTTAAATGCGTTTAAAAAATTGTCCGTGCTTAGATCTGATACCACTTCCATATGTATAGCCTTCGTTGTTAAACAAATAAATAGACATATATATGCCTTTTGACTTTTTACCCCACGACGCCTAGAAAGGGTTATATTTATTGGTCCGGCAAAATCTACCCCCGTATGTGTAAATGCCTTTGCTTCCTGAACTCTAGCTGTAGGTAAATTTGCCATTAGCGGTACAATATTAGAAGGTGCAGTTTTAAAACAGAAATTACAAGCATGTACTCTTTTGCGTATTAGATTTCTCCCCGACAAGATCCAATAACGCTGTCTAATTATTGACATAAGGAGATGTGCACCAGTATGACAATTCACACGATGGTGAAAGTCTATAATTATATCGACAATATGATCCTGTCTTGGCAGAAGTACTGGATGTTTGTTTTCAAAAGGTATATTCGCGTTTATTAATCTACCACCTATACGTAACAAGCCATTATGATCTAGGAACGGGTTTAGTTTTCGGATTGAAGGTGAGCATAATTTATCCCTCTGTATTAATTGTATATCGGCACTAAAATACCTATTCTGTAAAGCTTTTAATACATTCATTTCAGCAATGTTTAATTCCGTGGAATTTATAACTGTTGAGCGTGATAACTTTCGCATAAATCGTAAAATATATACCACAATTCTCAGCAGTTTTGGCCATGAGGAAATTTTTAAAGCGAGATTATATATCGGAGAATTTTCCTCTATTGACGTTATTGTAAATGTATGCGATTTTTTCAATTCCAAAGCATTCTCCTCTTCTCGTGAGGGGGAAAATCTTTCGACAGGCCACTCGGATACTGGGTACGCAGTCCAGGGCGGACCGTGCCACCAAAGAGAATGATCGACCAGCTGAGCAGGCAGTAGTCCTCGTGATAAACAATCACTAGGATTGGTAACGCCATCTATGTGATAAAAATGTTTCGCGGGTAAATTTTCCTGAATTTCACTAACTCGATTAGCTACAAAAGTTTGCCACCGGTGAGGGGACGAGTGAATCCAAGAAAGTGCTATTTTTGAATCTGAAAAAGCAAATATATCGTTTATCGAAACGCGATTTCTATAAGTATCTATAATAGATCTAACGAGTCTAGATAAAATAAGCGCAGCACATAATTCCAATCGAGCGAGCGACACTGTTTTCAGAGGGGCCACCTTGGATTTAGAACATATCAAATTCATTGTAGTGTTGCCACCCTTATCCGTGACATGAAGATATATTACACAACCGTATGCTTTCATACTCGCATCTGCGAAGGCGATAATATTTATCGTGCAGTCCTCCTTTACTCCCAAATATCGAGGTAAATTTAAATTAGAAAGCATCGGTAATTCTTCCTTGAATTTGACATATCTATTAACAATACTTTGGGGTAGTTCCTCGTCCCATCCTACTTTCTCTAACCACAGCTCTTGTAAAAGTAATTTGGCATATAAAATTACCGGAGCAACCAAACCTAATACATCGAATAAACGAGCTATTGTGGAAAGAATTGATCTTTTACATATAGTTTTTTCCTCCGTCGGACATATCATAAATCGAAAACAATCAGATATCGGATCCCATTTTAATCCTAAAATGCTACATTTATCCGAAAAATCCATTGTCGCGCGGTGCGACTCTGGTAATTGGGCCAGTAAATGAGGAGAATTACTCGACCATTTGACTAATTCAAATCCTCCACACTTGAACATCGCCATTAAATCTGTAGCCAAAGTGATGCCTTCACTTATAGTATTTACAGAATATACAAAATCGTCCATATATAAATCATTAATTGCAACTTCCGCCGCTTTCGGATAACGATTTCTTTCATCGCTCGCTAGCTGCCGTATAGTTCGCATTGCTAGGAATGGTGAACAGTTCAAACCAAACGCGAGTGAATTAAATTGATAAACTCCAATTTGTTCATCTTCGTGAAATCTATAAAGAATTTTTTGATATTTACGATGGCTTTCCGTTACCATTATACGTAGATACATTTGCTTAACATCTGCGGTTAATGCTACAGCGAATAAGCGAAATTTAATTAAAAGTGTAAATAAATTAGATTGCAAATTTGGACCTGTATACAAAGTATCATTAAGTGACAACCCTGAACTGGTCTTTGTACTTGCATCTAATACAACACGAGTTTTAGTTGTTGATTTATCTTTACGAATTACTGCGTGATGAGGAATGAAATATCCCTCATCAATATTAGATGAAGACGGAACTTCAACCCTCATATATCCCTTTTCCAGATATTCAGAAACTACTTCATTATAACTGCAATGCAATTCTGGCGAACTATTAAATTTCCGTTCTAAATATTCATATCGACGCTGCGCGACACGGCGCGAATCACCTAAATTATTAGGATCTATCTTAAACGGTAAAGATACAATATACCTTCCCGATTCATCCCGTTGGACTGACTCGAGGTACATTTTCTCACATTCTGCATCTTCAGCACTCATCAACGACTTAATAGGCATGTCTTCCATCGTCCAAAACTTGGATAACGCATTATATAAATCTACATTGGTTATGGGGCCGAACGTCCACGAAACCTCCGGCGTACACGTAGGTATTTCACCCATTACAATATACCCGAATACTGTCTGTATAGCCGGTGGTGCATTCGTATTATGTTTAGATAAAACCTTATTCCCCAGCAGAATATATGGAAATAACTGTGCACCTAATAAGATATCAACATCGGATGGAACGTTCCAGGATTCATCCGCTAAGTTTAAACCCACTAAATGCTCACATGACTTTGTGTCAACATGTTGTGTAGGAAGCTTATCAGTTATTTTATCGACAACTAATAGACTAATTTTATAAGTATCTTCTGAAACGCGGGATTTAATTTTTAACGCAACGTGTCCCAATATTGGTGTCTCTACTGAACCAACACTTTTAACTACTGAATTATTTAAAGGAAATATTTTAAGATTTAATTCATTACAAGTGTTTAAACTGATTAAATTTTGTTGCGATGCGCAATCAATTAAACACCTTACGCTTACTTGATTATTTTTATTGTCATAAGCAAATAACTGCGCGGTTGACAGTAGTACATTCGTAGCTATATTACCCGCAGAAAAATTATTATGATGTTTATGACTACGCGCTATTAATGTAATGGCTTCGTTTTTCGATTGACTTTCAGTATTCACCGTGCTCTCAAAATGCAGAGCGGTGTGATGTCGTTTTTTACAAATTCTACAATCCGATTTAGATGGACATTTCACAGTTTTATGTTTATCGCTTAAGCAGTTTACACATAAATTATTTAATTTCACAAACTGAAAGCGAGCATTTGGTCTTAATTCGTTAAATTGTTCACATTTAAACAATTCAACATGATCAGAATGATTACATTTCCGGCACCTGTTACGATTATTATTACTTGACTTCGGTTCGACCACAGCGAATGAATGCGTAACTTTGTTTTTATTATTAACAACTTTATTATCATTTTGCCCAGTTCGTTCTAGGATTTTGACATGCGACCGAATGTATTCTATTAAATCGCTATATGTAGGTATAGCTTTCTCCCGTATAGACATTTCGAAATTTTGCACCAACTGTATATCTAATTTTTTCAGTGCAATATGTAATATTATAAAATCGGTTAGGTCATCAATACCTAATTCCTTGAGTGCAGCTATGGAAGACGCAAACCGTTCAATAAAATTATTTAACTCATTTGGGTTACTAGGTGCCAATAATTTTAAATTCAAAATATTGTTCAGATAAAAGGTACCTAGCACGCGTTTGTCCTGATATTTCTTTTCGAGAGCTTCCCAAATTAAAAAATAATTTTGTTCGTTCGGAAGTATTCCCGCAAAAACTGATAACGCCTTTCCTTGGAGTTTCCCTATCAGATATTGCATCTTCTGCGACGTATTCAAATTTTCATTTGAGTGAATGTTTAATTTAAAAGCTTCATAAAATATCGACCAATTCTCTTGATTACCATCGAACGATGGCATCTCGATCGGTGGGAGCTTAATTAATGGTAAATTATTTAACTTCTGTCGATCACGTGATGAATCTTGCTTTGCTATAATGCTTTCGCGTATAGAAACTACAAAACAGTACTTATTTTCGAATTTACTCCATAAATCGAAATTCATATTGTAATTTGAATCCTTTTTCAACTGAAGTGTATGAAATTCATCACAAAATGTGTTAAATTGTGCATAATATGTAGCTATATTAACCGTTTGTTTAAGAAAATCCTCCGAACTTCTCGTCTCCCTGTCCGCAATACTTTTCGCTTTCTCGTATAATTCATTAACACGATTATGCATCAAATTAATCTTCGATTCTACTAACTTGATTTTAATATCCTGAGTACTATCGCTAGTCGCCATGATTAATTGTATGTAGGAATTTAAACACAACAATAATTACAAATGCAACCTAGTACATACAAATTAACAAAGTATAAAGAGGAAATAATATTTATTTATAACTTTAAATATGTTAATTTTAAATACCCCGTTGGTAATCCGGCTCGAAAGAACCAAAAATGGTGTCGCGAAGCTGCGACTCCACTATATATTTTAGAGGTGGTGTGATATGCCACACGCCCAAAGGACCAGTCCCAAACTACTCCGAATGATAGGTTATGGGACGATTTATGCATCCGACAAACCCGATGGACAGTGCAATAATCAAAGGTATAAATCTGGGCTTCTGGAGCACAAGATAAGCCCAGATTGGAAAGCAGGAAAGATGGACTCACCCGTTGATGACTATCACACGTCTCCAGGAGTATTTGTTGATTTAACTTCACAAAATATACGTTTAATCGCCCTGTCTGATATTAATTATCACTCCGAACTCTGATAAGCAACTGACACCACTTGTCAGATTTTACATGTCGCAACAATATTTTTATCATGGTGACATTTTGGGATGGGTAAAAGGGTAGGTAGGACATTTGCAGGATTTTGTATTGACATTACACTTGTCCATTAAGCCTGTGGATGCATACCTAACAATCCCCTATATATTGCGCGAACAAATGTATTTTTGTGAGATTGTGTGCGTGCAACTTTGGCTGGTTCACCCATACCCGGTTGATGTACCTGTGATGTCTGTAGTATGACTTGTTGCTGTTGTGTGAGAGAGCTAGACGCCGCTACTTTATTCCATGATTGAGGAGAGTGCATGACAGGTGGGGCAGCTAATCCGAGGGGCGCGGGCGGGGTTATCACATTACTGCAGTGCGCATTGTTGTCCAAATTAAATTCATTAGTTGGCGACCGTGAGTTTGAGCGGTTCTTATCTATGGCTACCGGTATGGTGACTTTCAATGTGTTCAAGGACGGCGATGTGTTTTCGTCTTGATTTGGAATACGGTAATGTTTATTTATTTTCAGTTCATTCCTTAGGAGACCCATTTCAGAGCGCAATACTTCCAGATCGCTTTGTTTGGACATTTGTGACTGAATTGTGGTTAATTCACCCTTTAATGCCGTGATATCTTTTAGGAGACAAGTGACATCTACGTGATCGAAATTGACAGGCGGTAGTTTGTGTAGATTCTGAGCCACAAATGTCGGTAGAGCTTCATTCTCTGTTTCCTTCAGTATTTTAATGAAATCATATAAATTCTTAGACTTCCTACCTTCGCCTTTCCTCATAATCCTGCGTTCAACTGTTTCACTGCACAGAATGTCTTTCGCAGCCTCCATTTCGTCTTCTGAGAAATGATTGGAGCATATTTGAACCGCGGTTAGTTCGTCTAAGACATCGATTTTGTTTTGAAGAAACGTTAGAAGTTCATTAATAATTAATTTATCACTTTTTTTCGTAATATTCATATTGTTTTCATAAGCGACGGCAGCGTATGCAATTCGATCCTGCGCACGAGCAGTTCCGATCCTGCGCACGAGCAGACTGATATTATACTTAATACCTACCTATGCTATTTTTAGGTTATGTATCATCTATTCGGGACATTCGGGTAGTGTATATTTAAAATAAAATAAACCAATAACTTAGCAAACACCATTTTTATATTTAATTCTGATCGGGTTTCACTACAACCGTAGCTTCTTCGGGCAGTATACAATATTCAGTATATATTAAACTCATCAAGTGACATGTGTTCGTTCATATAAACATAATATATCTGCTACCTATGCTACGAACAAATATATTTAATTTATTTGAAATTAACATGAATGAAATTAACATCGGTGTAACTTGTATAATAATTTATTTTAATTGTACGTAGGTATGTAGATATTCGAATCTTATTAATTATTTATAAAAATGTTAATTGCATATGCATACATATTTGAAATTCGTGGCTAACAGGAATAATACTAATGTTGCTAGCAGACAACAAGGGAATCATGCCAGGAATGAAAATTAGTGATTGAAATTTCGCTAGTACCTGCTTACCAAAAATATTGCCATACTAATGAAAATAAATTACAACTGGAATATGCAAACATTTTTTTTACGATAGGAATAGTCTTGATATTCGAGTTTCTATTTTCGAATCCTACCCCCCCCCCCCCCCCGACGGAAAAAATTTTGCCCCTCTCCGTAGCTATTGCTCCCGCACTCCGAGCGATTCATTCGAATGGATCATTCGATTCTTTTGATGTTTCGGTTAAAAAAAATCGATTATATAAATATTTCGATCATTCCCATCACTAGTACAGCGCATCATCTTTTCTACCGACACACGACGCTATCAAATATTTCTTCCTATGGTAGGAGAGGGGGTCAGTTGAATTCGAGAGCGGCCGAGGAACGTAATTTCATCTCTCAAAGTGACAACTTTACTTACTGACAGCTTGAGCACGTTTTCGAAATGGATGATACTTGTCGCCTATTGCTGGATC
The DNA here is from genome assembly GCA_026573805.1 of Hesperophylax magnus. Lineage (NCBI taxonomy): Eukaryota > Metazoa > Arthropoda > Insecta > Trichoptera > Limnephilidae > Hesperophylax > Hesperophylax magnus. The sequence continues at coordinate 36,903 of JAIUSX010000368.1, read as the reverse complement.
TGTTGGACAACAATGAAAACAATCAACAAACGAACAAACTAGAAGCTTCTCTATGTAGGTATCAGGCCGTCCAACTTTATAAAAAAACCGGATGATATTACTATATAAACATACTGAGATTAAAAATATGATTAATTTTGAAAGGGCGAAAATTTGTTTACTTCAAATTCATTTGATTATATTTATATTTTAAATATATGTTAAGTATGTTTGCCAAATAAAGTTTTTTTTATGTTTCTAAATTTACTAGCACACATGACGATATGAGCTAACATAATAAATAAGAAATGCATTATTAGGCTGCTTATGTCATGGCTGTCAAAGGGAACACGGAACTTAGTTGGTAGCTCCGTAATTAAAATGACCCCCTCTCCTTTTTACGGCGGAGAGGGGGACGCATAACTTTTCAAATATCGCGTCGGGAGCGGTTACGTAAAATAAATTCGGTTAGCGAAGTTCAGAACCACACTTATAGCGCGTTATCTTTTTACATGTGTCGGGTCTGTATGGGATTGTAGGTATGGCGAGCGCTATTGTGCTTTATATTATCTGTTGATGTGAGCTTTGCGTGTGTACCACCCTTAAGGCTAAAAGAACGAGAATCGCCCTCCAGGCTCCTTATAACCGGAATTCAAACATCGACCACCTCTAGTGACGTTTCCATTTCTTTGTGCAGAGGCATATAACTCCGGCCTGTCCTTGAAACCCATTTGAAACCGACACCCATAACTCCGTTTTCTTATAGAAAAAAAATATTGTGGCAGAAAGCTCAGATCTCATTGGCTTATATTTCGATATCTCGCTCGAGGCCACGCGTGATATGACGCAGTTGTGTGATACCATGAGATACTATCATTTCGTGTCTAAAATATAGCTTGTTAAAGTTATTTGTGATGAAAATATAATCTGTGTAGTGTTAGCGAGTTAAAACTATATATTCAACGTAACCTAAATGCACCCCCTACGTAAGTTCAAGTTTAAAATTAATTGACAGTTCTTAGGTTATTCCAACTTAAATTACGCGTCAGGTTTTTGCAATCGCAAAATACGTTAAATGGCTTGTTAAAAGTGCTTCTTACCTACTTATTTACATTATGACATATGCCTTCTTGGCAATTATGTCTACCTTCATAGCGTATAAATACTATCGATTTACTTACCTATTCATATTAAAATTAAAATAATATTAGGATGCATTGTATAGCGCCGTTTTTTGTGTAAAATCACCCCAAGGGCGCTGTTATTGATCAATATAATTTATAAATATAAATAATAATAATTTTAAACACGTGACCATTAGTAAATTAATTTTTCTATTCAAAATAATCAGAAAAAATACAGAATTCGGCGGTCATAGATAAACACAATCATGTTTGCAAATTGTCTTCAGTGTTCTTTTCGTTTTTCATTTATTCAAGTTTCTTGTAACTTTTGGGTTTTTTGTCTCAGATTAACAAGTTTCATATAAATGGTAAATTTTCTTAGGACAATGCTTTGTCAGGTGAACTTTGCGGTCAGGTAACATTTTGATATTTTTCTGCTTCAAGAACGTTTTTAATTTTAAAATTGTTTTTTGGCCAAAGAATGAATGGCTGAGCGCAATATTATTGTCTATGGTCGAACCTTTTTTAAATGGCTTTGACTTTTACTACCTTGTATATCATCAACGCTCCGCCGGCTATATTTATTTATTTATTTATATATATATACGCCTAAAAAGGCTTTTACATAGAAGTGATACATGATGCAGTACAATAAGAGAATATGTATTATACAGGGGATATTGACAGTAAATAGATGTAATCCATTTTAAAGAAGGAAAAAAAATAACATAAAGTAAAAAAGAAATTACAACAACATTACATATAAAACAAATCATTAAAACTAATTTACCAAAGCTACTCTAATTTGTAGGATTCAACAAAGTGTTGATGTAGATTATGCTTAATTCTATATATGGAGTCAATAAATAAATCAATAACACCCCCATACTTGTTGCCCAGATCATGCATCCTGTTGGTCAGTGAGTGTGTCTGATAGTTGGTCGAGTATGTATTACAGAAGAATGTTATATTTTGCCTTGTATTCCTAGTCGGCACATGTAGTTTAATAGTGGCAAGGATGGCAGGACTATCAATTAGTTGTTAATGACTCTGTGTAACACAACCAGGTCTGAAATAATTCTCCTGTCAGACAGTGTTATTAGATGCAATTGATTCATCAAACTGACATAATTAATGTAATCAATAGGAATTCCGAGCTTAAAATTAATGTACCTAAGAAATTTGTGCTGAACTCTTTCTATATTATTGGAGTGAACTTTATATAAAGGGGACCAAATAGGTGAATTATACTCCAATTGACTTCTGACTAATGAAGTATAGAGGGTTCTCATACAATCTATGGACTTAAAATCGGTTAAAGTTCTGCAAAGGAAGCCAAGCATCTTTAAAGCCTTATTAGTTATATAGTTGATGTGTTCAATGAATGACAAGTTTTCAACGAATATTACACCCAAGTCACGAATATGTGATACTGGTATTAATTTAATATTATTTAATGTATATTCATGTAATATATTATAACGAGTTTTGGAAAATCGTATTACTTGACATTTCTGAATGTTCAAAAATAAAGCATTTTGTTCACACCATTGATGAAGTTGTTCTAAATTACTCTGTAAAATTTGACAATCGGATACATTTCGTATTCTTTTATATATTTTTAAGTCGTCAGCAAATAGCAGAACTTCTACATCATTAAATTGGTCAACAATGTCATTGATGAATAATAAGAAAAATATTGGGCCGAGGTGGGACCCTTGAGGAACCCCACTTGTGGCCTCGAATATATAAGATTGTACAGAATTAATCTTAACACTAAGCACCCTATGGCTAAGATAACTAACAATCAAACTCAATAATTTACCTTTGATGCCCAACGATCGAAGTTTATAAATAAGTATGTGATGTCGAACCTTATCAAAAGCTTTACTAAAGTCAGTGTATATACTGTCCACTTGTTGTTTGAGACCCAGAGATTCAGATATGTAATTTTCATAAATCATTAAATTACTTAAAGTGGAGCGACCTGTGATGAAGCCATGTTGGTTAGGAACAATAATGTTGTTGATAGGTTTTACAATGATATCTAGGACTAATTTCTCAAAAACTTTCGGAAAAGCAGACATTATACAAATTGGTCTATAGTTTGATACATCGCTTTTATCTCCTTTTTTATGGATAGGGGTTAAATAACTCTTTTTCCACTGAGCTGGAAAAGAACCAGAACTTAAAGAATTGTTAAAGAGTTTATAAAGAGGATATATCAGACTACTAACACAGGTTTTGAAAAATATTGGAGGAATACCATCCGGTCCAGCAGATTTATTGCTATCTAATTCTTTTATGACTTTTTCTATAGATTCTTTTTTGATGAAACATTGGCTTAGATTTAATACCTCTTCCACTGAAATATCGGGAATCGTATTGACACGAATATCTGAGTCGTAAACACTTTTAAATGAATCAGCAAATAGATTAACTATACCTTCGATACTGTCGGCACATTTTTCTTTTAAGTACATGTTATTGGGAAATCCACAATCATTTTTTTGTTGACTTTTAGAAAAACTCCATAATTTTTTTACATTTTGGTGTACCTCTTTTTCAATTAGGCTTATATAATCACTAAAGCATTTTATTGATAATTCTTTACACTGCTTACGTAATTTAGTAAAAGTTATGTAATCATTAGGATTTCTGGTATGTTTATATATTCTATGGATATGTTTTTTATAATTAATATGTTTTTTTAATTCCCTCGTAAACCATTTGGGATAGTTAGATGGTGTGAAGTTGACCCTAGGAACAAAGCGCTCTATCGAGGTATTTAAAATTGAGTAAAATTGTTCTAATTGATTATTTAAATTATTTTCGTTGTCTAAAAATGACCAATCTACCGAGGTAAGGTACTCATTAATATTATGGTATTCGGCTTTGGAGAAATTATACGATGTGGTAGTTAGGTTTGGAGATCTTCCAGACATATTTGTTATGATAATATCTAATAGTGGATGGTGTTTATCTAGAGGCAATAATAATTCGTCAGATTTCTCAACCACTATTTTTGAATCACTTGAAAACACTAAATCTAACATTCGATTATTAGAATTAGACACATTGTTTGATTGAGTTAGTCCTAGGAATATGGACATATCACGATCATCAAGCTATAAGGCTATATCAAGGGTTAAGAAGTTTGCTAACTTTTCCCATACAAAAAGCCCGAAAGTGACCTAGTGAGTGGTTTATTTACGTCTTCGTGCATCTTTCTTAGTAACACAATGCCATTGTTATTCCTTCTTTCTGAAGTAGTATTGTATTCTGCATAATATTCATGCTCCATTTATACAGTTTTGTATCACTTCATTGAACATCGCATTTCTATTCCGAAGTTAATCACATTCTTACACTTCTAATTTACTAGTGACAATTCTTCAACACATTCGAACTGTTGCCTCGTACTCATGTAAGTAGGTTGATGTTATATTGACTAAATAAGACCTGAGCAACTTAATTGGTGCATTTTTTAATAAGAATATATCAGTTTTACATCATTCGCTTTATAATATATTGAGTTACCCAACATCAACCAGGTTAACTCGCGACAGACTGTACTTGGGGTTGTTTACACTGAGTGGAAAATTATTCTAATTAGTCAATTCCATTAGGTGTTACATTACATATTTTGTCTTGCGTGTACGCATTTTCAGTGATAGACACCACCAAGTTTTTTTTTTACTTTGCACTCTGTAATTGAAACTAATATAAAACATTTTGTTTTATACCAAATCTTATCGCAAAACGCGGCAAAAGCCGTTTAAATAAACCTTTTTAATCTGTATAAGGATTCAGGGTGATACTGAGAGTATCTAGCACTCAGATAACATTGTAGCAACTGGTTCAACTCTTGCAAAACTCAACTCTAATAACGTATGTACATCGGTTATATTAATTCAGTCAAGAATATTTACTGTCAGTCATGTTTGTAAAGTCAATGCCGCTTTTAGATCTGTGAATGTTCTCTCATCTGTCGTGTTATTGGTGAAAGCGGATATTCAAAACTTATTAAAATAAAAAGTTTAATGGGTTAATGATTTTACACATGAATCGAGTTTAAATTTAAATCATTGTGACAAGTGTATCCATGAAATATATTTCTTTTGATTTTGTTTCATTCCATGTTAGACTTATATACTAGGCGTAATAAACAAACTGTCAACCAGACACGTGTGATAAAAAAGTTTCCTTGAAAGCATTCTTAACTTTATAAAAATTACCTTAATCGATAGCAGGCAAAATTTTTAGACATCTGCTCTCCATATTGATATTGGACATCTCTGATTCTAGAGGTCAAAAAAACGGTCTATATTATTTATTATATGTGGTCCATTTCACCTTCAAGGTTTTGAATATTTCGTTCGAGCTGAAGGTGATCACTTTAAACTAATTATAATCTTCGTAAATAATATACCATTTCAGCTCTAACATATTTTGAGTTTGGACCATTTACCAGAAGGCCATGGATCTTCCCAACACAGAGAGTGTTTCCATCAAGGTGGAGCCAGGGTCGCAGGATGAGGACGGAAGTGAAATGCCGTATACCGATATAGATATCTACCTGCCGGATGTAAAGAAGGAATGTTTGCAGTATGCGAGTAGTTAGTTGCATTGTAATAGATAGGTTTTCAAGAAACTGCCCATATTTTACAGGGCTAGTAGATTCAGATAGAGATCTCAATTATGCCCAAATACTTGATTAACCTACTTGACTGTGCACATGAAGGCGATGCGTCCGATAATCCATTGTTATGTTTGTTTCCACGGGGTTTCGGGGGATACTGAGAGTTTTTACCAATCAGATAATATTGGAGCAACTGGTTTGACTCACTCAAATCTACACCATAGTAAATTCGACAGTTATACACTTTGTTTGGCTACGATCAATATATTAACTCATTTCAGTCGGTTATATTAATCCAGTTTCGTACATTTTTTTAGTTGTTACAATTATACAAATTAAATGTTCAATATAATACGTATTTACTGCCAGTCATGTTTGTGAAGTCAACATCGTACTGAGTTCTCTTTAGGAACTGAGCGGTCTCTCTTCTGCCATCTTGGTAAAAGCGGCCGTGATATATTTTAAATATCGATCTAAATTTTATTGCGCACTGATTTTTGCCGCACGGTTATTGATTGTTTATATTATTTAAGTTACAATTTAAATGACAATGTCATGAAATAAAATATAACGCTTTCGATTTAGTTTCGTTCCATGTAATTGAATGACTAATATGATATGAAGCACAGTTATCAATCTGTCAACAGGACAAAGATTATTTAATTTTTAGTTCAGTAAGCATTTTTAGCCTAATGCGATAAAATTATAACATACTTGTATATCTGACTGTATAATTTGATTAACCTGTTCTCCATCTTGATATTTGACATCTTTGATGTATAAGGTCAAATAATCGTCCGTGATATTACTCTAGGTGGTCCAGTTTACCTCCAAGATCTTACATATTTCGTTCCAACTGAATGTGATTATTATGTTATTTATTTTCAGCTGGGACCATTTACCAGGAGGCAATGGGTCTTCCCAACAGTGTTTCCATCAAGGTGGAACCAGGGTCCCAGGAAGAGCGTGGATGTGAAATGCCGTATACAGATATAGATATCTACCTCCCGGACGTGAAGACTGAGTGTTTGCAGTATGCGGAGAGTACTCCGACAACCTCCAAGTTGGGTAACGAAGGTATGTTGGTTTCAGATGTTCGGAATTCTTTCCTGTTTCGAAGACAGGGCGTATGTTCTTGTTGATGACGTCCTTGCCGTTCATTAGTTATTCTGTTAATATCTTTAAAATTTATCTTAACTGTCAAATAAAGCAAACGTATAATAAAAAATGCTCACAATATGTATCGTTTTCTCAAAAGACTTCTTCTTGTATGTGACTTAAGTCACATACATATTTACTATATACTAGATATTTAATAAACGATTATTTACATTTTAATGAATATACCTAGATTGTTACATACAGCGGTATGTAAAAAATAAACAGACGGCTGACGTAGCCGATTTTAATTTTTTAAAGTTAACCATTTATGCTCATCTAATTTTTGGTAGTTATTTACTACACTTCACTAACTAAGCTTTATGCCCATTCTTTTCAGACTTATTGGTGAACCTGAAGACGCATCCTGGGGAAAAACTACACTCTTGTCCGCATTGTAACTATTCTTGCATTGAAAATTCATTGTTTAAAAAGCACTTGCGCACCCATACTGAAAAAAAATCCTTTTCATGTTCCGAATGTCGTTATTCATGTTTTCGAAAGAGTGATTTAAAAATTCACTTGTTTTCACACGGTGGAGAAAAACCCTTTTCATGTTTTGACTGCAATTTTTCGAGTTTTACTAAAGGACACCTAAAAATTCACAATTTTACCCACAGTAGAGAAAAACCTTTTTCGTGTTCCGACTGCAACTATTCGAGTTTTACAAAGGAACAGCTAAAAGTTCACATGTTTACCCACAGTGAAAAAAAACCTTTTTCATGTCCCGACTGCAACTATTCATTTTCAACAAAGGCACAGCTAAAAGTTCATATGTATTCCCACAGTGGCGAAAAACCTTTTTCATGTTCCGTTTGCAACTATTCAGGTTCCAGAAAGGAAAATCTAAAAAATCACATGTTTATCCACAGTGGAGAAAAACCTTTTTCATGTCCCGACTGCAACAATTCATTTACAACAAAAACACAACTAAAAATTCACATGTATAATCACAGTGGTGAAAAAGCTTTTTCATGTTCCGTTTGCAACTATTCAGGTTCCAGAAAGGAACATCTAAAAGCTCACATGTATACCCACAGTGGAGAAAAACCTTTTTCGTGTACCAACTGCAACTATTCATATAAAACAAAAAGTCAGCTAAAAATTCACATGTTCACCCACAGTGGAGAAAAACCTTTTTCATGTCCCGAATGCAAATATTCATTTTCAACAAAGGCACAGCTAAAAGTTCATATTTTTTACCACAGTGGAGAAAAACCTTTTTCATGTACCGATTGCAACTATTCATGTTCAAGAAAGGGACAGTTAAAAGTTCACATGTTTACCCACAGTGGAGAAAAATCTTTTTCATGTACCGAATGCAACAATTCATATACAACAAAAAGTCAGCTAAAAATTCACATGTTTAATCACAGAGGAGAAAAACCTTTTTTATGTACCGACTGCAACTATTCATCTTCAACAAAGAGACTACTAAAAATTCACATGTTTGCCCATGGTGGAAAAAAACCTTTTTCATGTCCCGATTGCAAATATTTATGTTCAACAAAGCAACGTCTTAAATATCACATGTTTACCCACAGTGCAGAAAAACCTTTTTCATGTTCCGACTGCAACTATTCATTTCCAATAAAGGGACAGTTAAGAGTTCACATGTTTAAGCACAGTGGGGAAAAACCTTTTTCATGTTCCGACTGTAACTATTCACGTTCAACAAAAGGACAACTAAAAATTCACATGTTTACCCACGGTGGAAAAAAACCTTTTTCATGTACCGACTGCAACTATTCATGTTCAACAAAGCAACTTCTTAAATATCACATGTTTACTCACAGTGCAGAAAAACCTTTTACTTGTTCTGATTGCGACTATTCATGTTCACAAACGGGCCAACTAAAAATTCACATGCTTACCCACAGTGGAGAAAAACCGTTTTCATGTCCCGACTGCAACAATTCATTTTCAACAAAGGGTTAGTTAAAAGTTCACATGCTTACCCACAGTGGAGAAAAACCTTTTTCATGTCCCGAATGTGTATATTCATGTCCTTCAAATTGGCAACTGAAAAAACACATGCTTACCCACAGTGGAGAAAAACCTTTTTCATGTCCTGAATGCAACTATTCATCTTCAACAAAGGGACAGTTAATAGTTCACATGTGTACCCACAGTGGAGAAAAACCTTTTTCATGTCCCGAATGTCTAGATTTATTTCGTTCAAATTGGCAACTGAAAAAACACATGTTTACCCATAGAGGAAAAAAACCTTTTTCATGTTCTGACTGCAAATATTCATGTTCTCGAAAGGAAAATCTAAAAAGGCATTTAGTAATTCACAGTCAAGTTAAATCTCTTACCTGTATCTACTGCAACTTTTCATGTTTTAGAAAGTTTGCTCTAAAAAAGCACATGCTTACTCACGGTCGAGAAAAACTCTTTTAGTTTAATTTTTTTAATTTTAATTTCAACGCCCTAGTGGGCTTTTACATTTCAAGTTTTTAACATAACAAGTTTTTACACAACATAACATACAGGAGTTCAACCAGCAAATACTTATTTGGGCTCAGGCTACAGTACATTCAGCAATTATAGTTGTCACAATAATATACAAAATATAATTACAAACATACTCGAAGCATACCGGTTGGCAGTGGTGTAAAACATTTTCTAGCGATTTATAAAAGTGGGTAATATTCTTGTAATGTAAAATATACAATTTGTTTTTTGCTATTATAAATGTACATAAGTTTGTTATTATTATGACAAAAATAAAAGATACACAACAATTACATACAAAAAGAAGTAGGTATTATGAAAATAGTTACAGAGTATTAAGTTTGTTATTGTTAACAATCAACAGGATTATTGCTTAATATCTGCATACATATACGCTTTTTAAAGGAAGCGATGTTTTTATTAAAAAATATATCAAAAGAGCACGTTTCATTCCCCACACGATGCAATCTCTGAAGACAAGAGTTGCTTCTCGCACTAATTTTATAGTGCGAGAAGCAACTATATTAAATGGAGCACGAAGTCTAGTGTTGTACTTATTGGGAACTTGATAATTTATCATATTCACTAGTTCAGGACTGTTCAAATAACCGTTGATAATTTTAAATAATAATAAAGCATCACAGATTTTTCTTCTCTGTGATAATTCAGGTAGTTTAAGCACGTGCATTAAATAATTATAATTTAAATTTTCTAATGGAATTTGTAATTTATATGCCTTAAAAATTTGTGTTGTATTCTTTCAATTTTGCGTGAGTGTACATTGTATAGAGGCGACCAGAGATAGGAATTATACTCAAGAATGCTTCTGACAAGTGTAATGTACAATGTTTTGAGTGTATTAGTATACATTAGATCTTTGGACGTTCTTAATACAAATCCGAGACATTTAAGTGCTTTATTCGTGATAATAATAAGTATCCTTACTGCAAATATTCAGCTTTTCAAAAAGGATATTGGTGATGATCTGGTTTTGTAAATCATACAGACCATCAAGGAATAATCAATTTGCTTTATAAAAATAGGTTTATTGCGAAATTCGCTCTGCAGGCTGCTAAACAATATTATCCATTCAGTCACCCAAATACATAAAAACACAGGACTTCCGCCTAGGCCGTAGAGGTCCTGGCCGGAGTCCGTATATAATCTTTTTAGTATTATCTCCACCCCGAAGTCCCCGATAGGAAATAAGACTTTAGAACTCGTCATCTTCGGGGATTCTATAAAGATTGTATACATGCTGACACAGAACTATAAAAAAAACATTTTTTTATGAAAACTCAAAAGATTCCTTGTGCAATGATAAAAGAATTAGCTAGCAGTACTTCTCGGCTAAACCTATATTTATTGCTAAGGGTTTCCATTTTAAACATAGAAAAATATTACCGTTCTACAAAATAGCAAAGGATTTTCGTATTATTATTTTTGTGATACTGGATATCTGAAAAATAAAAATCGCTACATTGGTTTATCCTTCGACCCAGAAAAATTTTCCGAAAAGAGATGTTGTCATGGAATTAAGACCAATCCACGATATTCGCAATTATTTTTTGTCTTTGTTTGTATAATATACACGTTTAAAATACATTTGTTTTAACATTAGCCACACGCTCTGAGAAAAATAATTTCCTTCAGGGTTTATGTAGTCTTTGGGAATGCTATTTAGAGAGACTTTTATTATAAAATAAGTAGAGCATGTTCTGGAAAGGGTAAAAGGAGTAGGTAGGAATCTAGGGATCAGTATATTAGTACTGTATCAAAATATAACTAGCCGTTGGAATTAATAGTTATATTCATTCAACGACCAACGCTATTGAAAAAAATTACGTCAATAGGTTGAAATATAATACCTAAATACGAATATGAGTCGACGATTCGACATGTATCATGTTGTTTGAGATGTATTGATACTATTTACGCCTAATAAATAAAAAGGGTGAAGTGTTTACACTTCATAAGCGACATTACGCGAAATTTTAAATGGTCTTTTGGTTATGCAGACGTTTTTTTGGATTTTCCCATCCGAAACGGCCGATGTATAGCGCCAACGGACAATCAAATCTATCAATGGCAAGCAAATTTCCAACGCCGCTCGTTGGTTATTATTTGTGCTATAATGTACCCAATATTTCAAAAGTATTGGCGGTTGACGCCCGATATATAAAAAGGGTGAAGAGATTACACTTCATGAACGATGTTGTGCTTATTTGTAATGATCTTTCGGTTATGTACCTAACTACTAAACGTCTTTTAAATGTTCCCATTCGACAGGGCCGCCAAGTGTCATGTAAATCGGTGACAAGCAAAATAACAATATTATTTTTTCAAAAGGACTAATTATATTTTCTACATCAACGAACCAAACTTCCAACGTTATTACGAGATAGTTGTTATATGTGTGAAGCGCGGGGCGTAGGAGACATAATGAACCGGGAGTCACACGGCAAGGGGATTCCTTGATGATGTATTTTTTGTTTATTATTTTACTTACGAAGTGAAAATAGCATTTAATTCAATGACCAGATAAATAAATAATGTTTTATTTATTTTAGTATAGTAACATATCTACAAAAATATACTTCGATCTAATAAAATTATAAATAAACGTGTGTCACTAACAATAAATTGAAGATATCATTAAAGCCTAGGTATACTAATATTTTTAAGTTTTACTAAAGATTGACTTCACTAGTATAAATAAATACGTGAATAAATAAAATTGTGAAATTTTAAAAAGATTCTTGTAAATAATTGTAGATATTTAAAGTGAATTATAACTTATTCTTGATTTATGTCTACAACCTCTTAAATTTAAAATAAATTAACGTAAATTTTTCGTTTTATATAATCCTTTGTTTTGTTTAATTTTTTTATTTCATATTCCTTTCTCACAAATTTGTATTTACTTATTCCACATTATGCTGTCTCAGTAGAGGTAAAGTCACAACGAGGAAATCCATAATTGGTTTTAATTTACCATATAATACTGACGTACAAACTGATTAAATGTAAACTGTCAATTTCCCGAAAATGAATAAATAAATAAATTATTAGTGTTTGTGGCTTTGTCCTGGAATTTCCAACTGGGAATAAATAGTTGAAGTGCCTTCCTAAACAAATAGCACAATGGTGAGTAATAATCGGATTGTTTAATGGAATTATTTCCAATCTGACTATATCTAACGAAGTTGGTCAACTCAGAATGGTTTCTAATGTTGGATACGCAGAAGCTCCTATAATTCAGGATGCAACTGGATGTTCTAAGCCTAATAATCCTGCACCATCTATAATTGCAACCACCAGTATTTCAGTTGTTGGAATAACAAGAAAACAACAAAATATCACTTCATTTATTCCTCGAAAATTCGCTAGAGAAGACAAACAAACGATTGACGACTGTATTTTAAAACTATTTTTTGTTGATCTGCAACCATTTAGCTTAGTTGAAGATGCTGGATTTCGAGAATTAGTAAACTATTTCCAATGCTATGTTGCCCGTAGCTTTCCAAAATTGTTTTGACTAAACCAAATTATTTGTTAAACATGAGGCTAAAAATGTATGCCTTACAACAGACTACTGGACTTCTAGTCTTACAGAGTCTTATATAGCTGTGACGATACATTTTCTAACGAATGATTTGGAGTTCAAATCCATTGTACTTGATTGTACACCATTAACCAGATCACATACGGGAAATAAACGCATTTTGTCAGATTGACAACTGTCTGACCGTGTCAGACTTGCAAATTCGGGTAATGCTTCCAACATCAAAAATGCATTTCACAATCAAATCAAAATTCCACATTTTGGTTTTTACCGATGCTCTAAAGTTATTTGAGCCTGTAATTGAAAAAGACAAGATATTAGTAATGCACTTTAAGAAAAGCACAATTTCCTCAGAGAAATTTTTCCAGTTGATACTGCAATCAAATGTTACCAGGCCAAAGCGACTAATTCAATCTGTCGCCAGAAGGTGGAACTCGGTTTTCTAAATGATAGAGAGATTCATAGAACTTAAAGAAGCTGTCCGCGCTACTTTGGAAATATTGGATTTTGACCTGCCTATGATAACCGTAGAAGAGTGGGAAGCCTGTGGGAAAATATGTAATAGATTACGACCGTTTGGAGAAGTATCACGAGCTATCAGTGGCGAAAAATATTTAACAGACAACATGCCGATTGTTTTGACAAAAGGATTGATTATTGTTTGCGAGAAAATAGAAGTTATGCCATTCTCGGGTGTTTTAAAACAAATCGCAAACAAGCTAGGTGAAGGTTTACGCACCCGGTTTACCGATTTGGAGAAAAATGAATGTATTTCTTTGTGAACCTTTATGGATCCACGTTATTAGATTAATTATTACTCGAATCCTAACACTGCTACTATGGTTAAAAACATAGTTCGCGAAATTCTGATAAAAGGGGCTACCTCCTCCCTCGGAAGAACTAGACTTTTCGCAAGAGATTACTGAAAATCAAGCAGAATCGTCAGATGAACCACTATCATTTTGGAATGCCGTAAACTCAGTGGTCGAGGAAATTAAGCCAGTGAATGATCCAACGCACAAATTCCGCAAAGAACTGGACATGTATCTTGAAATGGATCTTCTTGATAGAAAGAGTTGTCCCCTGCAATGGTGGAAGGAACATGTAATATATTTTCCTAATTTGAAAAAAATCTTTATAGAACAATGCGGTATTGTTGCAACATCCGTTCCTTGTGAAAGAATTTTTTCTAAGACGAGACAGATTATATCCGACCGCATGTGCAGTCTTAAGGCAGGAAAAGTTAAATTCAAAAATAAAAACATATTTAAAAGAATGTGTAAATGACTTGTAAATATTGTACGTAAATAATTTTCTGTGTAAAAAGTTTGTTAAAAAAGTGTAACCCTAAATAGATTGAGCTTTGAGTCACCTATAAAATAATGTCAGTCGTAGTTTCCTTTTTCTTTAAAAAACATCTAATCTCATTGATTTTTCTTCAAACTCTTACAGATAACAACTAAACTACGTCAACATACTTGGACTGTATTTAAAACAAATAAACGCTTTATGATAATAATGTGCGAAGACGGATAGTACTATATCTAAAAAATATTACAAAATAGGTAATGCATGAGGATTCATCACGTACGGAGCAAAAAATAGTCATTTGAATTAAAAAATCACTAGAAATAATAAATTATGGTTATAAATATAAATTATTTTAAACTTTAAATGTTTATATTTTCAAATTACGGTAAGGCGACATGACAAAAAATTGTTATTTGTTAATATCTGTAGCTTTGAAATGAGCCTTGAAACTTAGTATGCCATAACCCCGAGCAACGCCGGGTACACGTTAGCTTGTTTTTAAATATTTATTGTTTTTTATGACTACTTCCTTGTTCCTTCCCTGTAAACTCTTTAAAAATTTTAAGCTAAACCCTATCTCAGAAGCGGTTTACACCCCAGGTTCACATAATCGTGTCATTCTTCGGGCATCCCTGACTTCTTGCATCATCTACATTCGCGTCATGTATTCTCCGTTCACTCCTTTCTTCGTTCATTCGCTCTACATGCCCAAAACTGAGTATTAAAAATGCAGAATTACCTATTTTTATGAACGTGATGAATTCGCGAGTTAATTTATTTTATCTTAGATATTCTGTGCATATTTTGTTCTGTAAGAGATTTCGAATTATTGCTGATGGCTTATAAGCTTCTAAACGGTTTCTTCTTAATACCGGACATCCTAGTAGTGAAGTGGGATTCTGTCCCGGAAAATCTCACGCGAGGCCTCCAACGCAGGTTTCTGATTCTTCCCATGTGCATAACTAACTTACCTAAGCTGATACCTGTTCCAATATTTACAATCTTAATCAGCCTGGTAGGAATTATTCCTATTTGCCATATTTTCTTTTACAAATTTGAACAGGAAATATCCATTATTTATTAAATTTGTTATATTTATTTACGCCTATTAAGGCTTTTATATGTAAGAAATAACAATATTTAAGAAATTATACTTATAAATAGTGCAGGAAATGATTGTTTAAAACACATATATAAAAAAAAAGTAGTTGTTGAATTTGATCCACACAGTATGTAGGTACAAAATATAAATATAAAAAATCCAAAATATTTTTTTTCTTTCAGCCGAAAAAATACTGTTAACTTGCAAAATACTGTACTGCCTACTGTCAATTTAAATAGCTTTATCTAAATATTCTCCTCCTTGATGCAAAAATCTTCAATAAGGTATGCTTATATAATGAAATTGATGTACCTACTAAACATATCAACAACATGTGGGTGATGTGACCTGATCTTTACTAACATGCCTAGCGTTTGTGTTAGTGAAGCTTCTGACTCATTACTACCAATAGATAAATATCACCCACCACTCGATATCAACTTCACTAATCCTTTCAAAAATGTTACCTTAAAATCAACGGTTACATACCACTACAAATTTAACAAAGGTGACTATACTAGCATGAACAGATATCTCGCCCAAACTGACTGGACATTTCTTGAATCGAACATCAATATTAACGATGCTACATTTAAATTCAACGAATGTATAACTCATGCCATAGACTTATTTGTACCTAAGGGAACTTATTCCCATCCTAAGTTTCCCATTTGGTTCAGCATGAAACTAAAGAAGTTGATAATCGAGAAAAAGAAAATACACAAATTATTCAAATGTACGAACAACTTAGCATATTATCAAAAATTTTCTCAGCTAAGAGAACAATCCAAAATCGAATCTGTTAGGTGCTACAAATCCTACATCGAACTCACCGAGACACAATTAGAGCTTAACCCTAAAAAATTCTGGAAATTTGTTAAACAAAAACGTACTGATGATAATGATCTCCCTCCAAGTATGTTCTTTAATGAAAAACATGCTACCAACGGTCTCGACATTGCTAACCTTTTCGCTGAACACTTCTCCACCGTCTACTCTGATACCTCGTGCACCATCCCTCCACTCAACTATACTAATACTATTGATTTAAATAATTGCCAAATCACACTCATAGATGTCTTTAACTCCTTAAAAAATCTCCCCAGCAAAACAAACACTGGTCCTGATGATATTCCAGAAATATTACTGAAGGAATGTAAATTAACTATATCTAAGCCGATTTGTTTGTTATATAACTTGTCAATATCATCTGCCACTTTTCCGGACTCCTGGAAAGTTTCTTATATCAGACCTATTTTCAAATCCGGCAATAAGTCGAACGTAGAAAACTATAGACCCATATCGATATTATCCCATATTCCTAAAATATTTGAGTCAATAATCACGAAGAAAATCACATCTATCTTTAAAAACGTACTGATCGAGGAACAGCATGGATTTAGATCTGCTAAATCTACTACTACTAATTTACTATCCTTTACCAATTCCATCGTCAATGGCCTAGAAGATAACCCACAAATAGATGTTCTATATACCGACTTTTCTAAAGCTTTTGACAAAGTAAACCACTCAATCCTTATGGCCAAACTATATGCTATCGGTATTAGAAATCCCTTGCTATCCTTCTTTAATTCTTACTTAAGCAATAGAAAACAACGAGTTAAATTAAACAACCTTGTGTCTAGTATTATTGAAGTAACGTCCGGCGTACCTCAAGGAGCACATCTAGCGCCGCTTCTTTTTAACTTATTTATAAACGACATTATAAGTATTTTCTCTCATACAAGCTTTTGGCTTTTTGCGGACGACAATAAGATTCTAAAAATAATAAAAAATCACAATGACTGCCTTCTTTTCCAATCGGATATCGACTCTTTCTATGATTGGTGTAAAATTAATTGTTTAAAACTAAATGTCGATAAATGCAAAATTATGTCCTTCTATAGATCAAAAAAACCGATTGTCTTCGAATACAAACTTAATAATATTTCCTTAGCAACTGTTACATCTATTAAAGACCTTGGTGTCTCTCTTGATAGCAAGCTTTCTTTTCGGGATCACATAAATGCAATCGTTAATAAATCCCTCAAACTACTTGGTTTCATCACTAGAATCACTTCGGACTTCAAAAACGTAAATACCCTTAGAACTCTTTACTGCTCTTTGGTTCGCCCCCATCTTGAATATGCTTGTGTAATCTGGTCTCCTTTTTATGCTGTCCACATTCGACGCATTGAATCTGTTCAACATCGGTTCTTAAGAGGGATTGCTAGGAGGCTAGGATTAGAAAAAGGCAAATACTCATATGATGAAATTGAACTAACTCTAAACCTCTCTCCTTTGGAAGTCCGTCGGGAAAGAAATGACCTCATTTGCATATTCAAAATTATAAATGGTATTATTGATTCACCTACTCTACTGCAACTCATTCCCTTCAATATCCCCTCGCACAGACTCAGAAATAATGAACTGCTCTTCCTCAACCATCATTCGACAAATTTTGGATATTATTCACCATTGTCCAGAATGTGTAGACTGGTCAACTCAAGTCAAAACCTTAACTTCTTTGGAATAAGTCTGAATGATTTTTGCCGGTCGCTAAACAAGTGACGGAATATTATAAGTGTCCCGTGGTCCTGACCCACGGCGTAGTCTTGACTTGATTCGACTTGTCACTTTATTTTCTTATATTATATCTGCCTTATGTCTTTGCTTTCATGTACCTTTGTCTAATCCTGTATTTTTTCATTTTATTGTTTTCGTGTTATTATTTTGTAATTTGGACGATGTCCGTTAATAAATAAATAAATAAATTTGTTTCCTAGCTGTTGAATCCGTCGCATAGGAGTGTGATATTGGGACGTTGATATAGAATTGGTACAACAATATGGTAGGTACTGTCTTGTAACCAACCTGCTTGGAGTATGAAAAGATATTACATATAATAAATCAGGGGTATCAAACATTGAATTAATGATTTTATACAAACAGGTTAAATCGGAAATGATTCTACGATCAGATAATTTTATTAAATTTAATGAACAAAGTACGTTTTCGTAATTTAGGTTTTCTCTATGAATGCCCATTTTAAAATTTATTTTCGATTCTTTCAATCGCATGTGAATGAACCTCATAATTTGGGGTCCAAACCGTGGAACTGTGTTCTACATGACTCCTTACTAGTGACATATATAATGGTTTTACAGTATTGACATTATGTTAAGTGGGTTTGACCCAGGGTACAAATAATAATAATTGTATAAACTTTGTTCGGTAGAACGCGCTAATCTAGGTTAGAATTAATCATCTCGAATGTTTATACTCAATAATCTCAGGTGTGAAAGTTCGCAACCAAGGTCGCGTGTCAGTATCATGATAGTTTCTTTTGTTTTAGGATGGTATCTCAATGTACATAAATAAAAGGCGGTGCATGGATTGATATTACATGTATTGGAAACCTTTTCGACATTTTGCTGATGAGCCCTAGCTCAACAGATTAACAGAATTATATAATTTTGACTTACCCCAAAGACCGACCAGTTTTGAGCTATCTGTATCTAAACTACGGGAGCCGAACATCTCGTTTTCTAATGCCGAACACTGCTTTTCTTGATGGGAGAAGCGACGGAACGTCCCTCACACCCATTCGGCGGCTGACGTAACTCCGTAGAAGCGTGATCCGTCTTCTGGAAAGGTGGATATACTCCTCCTGGCCACATCCATAAACTCCAGCTATGAATAAGCGCGTAGCCGTTCCTGGGGACGCTGCAACCCATACATAGGGCTCTTTCTCGGCCCGTCGAACACGTGTGATGTCGGGATTCAAACTCCAGAAATCAAAAAGAACGAAGTTCCCGATTGACAGCCATGCATGGCACAAAATATAAATCGCGTATGATCCAATCCTACGCAGGATTGACCGTTACTTTACGGATTCCCGTTCAATCGTATAACGGCGGTCGCGTGATCCGTCCGTAACAACTTCCGTCCAGCGAAATCACTATTACCCACTTCGGGAATGGTTATTTTTCGGTCACAAAAACGTTTACCGCCGTGCCCGTAAGCAAAATCGCACTCATCGGCGACAAAAAATAAGGAATTACATTCCGTACAATTAATTATTCAAAAACGAAAAGCACTGCGACCATCGTCTGTACAGTCCACGAACCCACACGTTGACTGTCCAGCCAAGAAGTGATTTTTGTTTCCGCCCGGTTCAGATGTTAAATTTTAAATTATGATTCGAAATTTTACCAAAACCAATACCAGCGACAATCGCCCTGTTCCTAACTAGGTTAGAGAATCGGCGAGGATAAATGTGATGATGCAGAACAAATTAATGAATAAAATATTAAAACAAAAAGAGTCTAGCCCTGCATCATAACATTTATTGAAATTACTAGATACCCTTAAAATAAATCCCAACACTTTCAAATCTTTATTGATTATATGGTCCGGCGACCCAAGAGCAATAAAACCATCGGCCAAGGCTGGGCTGTATTGAAATTATTTGAAAGTCGTATGGAAAATATGTATTATGAAAATATTTAAAATTAATTATAAATCTAGATATAAGAGTTTGATTGTAAACATCTTAAGAATTTATCTGCAAACTGAATATCAATTAAATGTATGTGTGTATAATATTAATGTACCTATTAAGATTTTGCACATTACTTAGATCTGGAGATCAGAATGAGCCAGCCAGCGACATCTAGCGGTAAGAGTGGCGACGTCATCGCCATGGACCCAAACAAAGTCACGAAGTGGTGTAAAGCGGAACCACGACAGTTTAGTATCCCACGACAGGGGTGCGAGTGTCGCCAGATTGCGCAGCTGAAGATAGATTTTTTTTATTTTTATATTAACTCCACACAGGAGGCCCTGAAGAAAATAATTTCCCTCAGGGCCTATGTCATCTTCGGGGATCCTGTGTGGAGGGTCTTTTTGTGGAGAGGAAGGAGTGAACATGGGTCTTGAAGAGTCCCATGTTGTAGGAGGGAGGAAACACAGAGGCCGGCAGTTCGTTCCACAGCTGAGCTGTTGAACTTAAGAACGAATCGTAGAAGCGACCCGTTCTCATGTGACAAGTGTCAACTGTGTACAAATGTTGGGCGCGCGTTTGGCGTGTATCCCGACTACGCACCGGTGCCGAAGGGATCAATGACGCTAGTTCCTCAGAGCATCTACCATTGTAATACCGATAGAACAAGGACAGCATACCTACCTGACGCCTGCGCTCTAAAGATTGCAGTCCGTTTGTTAAGATTGGGGAATCTATCAAACGGACCGCCCGTTGCTTGTTTTGTTTTGCACAGAGTCAAGCGTTTTTTTCAGGTATTTAGGGGCTCCGGACCAGAGATTGCTGCCAAATTCGACAGTAGGGTGCACTTGCGATTTGTACAGGGTCAGCAGTTGTGTATTATTAAAGTATCTGCGGGCCCTGTACAGTACGCCCAGCTTCTGAGAGGCCAACTTTACTCTGGCTTCGATGGAGCCCCCGTACCTGAGCTGGTCACTTATAGTTATACCAAGCATATCAATGGAAGGCCTGTTCGGAAGATTGCTTCCGTTGAATGAGACTAGATTATCATTTGGATCCCTTTTAGATGTAATCAGACAGGATTGGGTCTTTGAAACATTAAATTCGACGAGATTATTTTTACCCCAGGAGGAAATACTCTCGAGATAACCGTCCATTCTTTGCTTCAAAGCCCTCCGAGCCGTTGGAGTTTGTGTGCCCTTTGGGGGCTTGTCAAACAAAAAGCTATCATGAACTGTACTGTCATCCGCGTGACAATGAATCGGTGCACATGTCAAAAGGTCATTGATGTGCAACAAAAACAAAGTCGGAGACAGAACCGATCCCTGTGGGACGCCAGCATTTATGGAGTGCGAGGAAGAGGTGAAACCGTCAGCAACCGCCTGAATCGACCTATCCCTTAAAAAGTCAGCAATCCACGTACACAAGGATGCGGGAAGTCCGTAAGAAGGCAATTTGTTGACAAGTCCTCGGTGCCAGACCCGGTCAAAGGCCTTGGATATAATAATAATAATAATTGGATAATTTGTAGAGCGCCGTTTTTGTGAAAAATCACCTCAAGGGCGCTGTACAATTTATTTCCTAGGATCTACATTTGTTATTTGTTATGTCAAGTGCGACCGTTTGGGTCTCACCGTGACGTTCCAGGCACCGCCCCCAAACATGCGTCACATAAGCGAGAAGATCACCGCACGAGCGGTTCCGCCGGAATTCGTATTGACGGTCGTTGATAATTTTGTTCTTCTCGAGGAATGTGAGCAGTTTGTCGTTGATCACACGTTCCATCACTTTGGACAGAACTGATGTGATCGCTATGGGGTGGTAGTTGGCCGGGTTGGAGCGGTCACCTTTCTTGGGAATAGGGTGAATGACCGCTTTTTTCCAACCAGAGGGCACAGTGCCACACTTCAGGGACATTTTGAAGAGCTTTGTCAAAACTGGAACTATTTCCGCAGATTCAGCACTAGTCAGTTACCATCTCACCTCCGCGGAGGAACCTCCTGCCGTCCCAGGAAGCTGCCCTCTCATGAATCGCTGCCTGCCGACTCCGCCCTTCGGAGCTTTGGCCCAGGCTGAACTGCGAGTGACAGCCCGACTCTCAACAATATATTGATTCCGCCTTTCGGAATAAGCCCAAGTTGGTTCGTGTTTTTATAAATGATAAGTGTGAACTCGAAGATCCGCAGGTTCCAGAATCATCGAAAAGGGAAGTGCCTGAACAGTTTTGTATATTTAATTTGTAACGCGAACTAACTTTTGAAAAATATTGAATAGACAATAAATTAGAATTAAGAAAAAGGAAAATTAATTAATAAGCCTAGATGAAAACTAACCCTCAACTTTTTAAATTTTTTTTAAATAAATGTTTAGTATTTTTGTAACCACGTAACTTCTTTTTTTACGTTTTCCTCCTTTTTTTTACATGTGCAGTTTTTATGTTAGAACTCCCCTAAATATAATTATAACAAGCTGTAAAGAAGAATTCTTTAAGGTTTATTTTCTTTCTTAGGACAGCGCTTTGTCAGATGGGACTTTGTGGTCTTGGGAGACATTTTACTTATGTTTTAGGCTAATGAATTGAATTCTGTAGGTTCCGAAGCAGATTTATATTGTCTATAGTTGCGCCTTTTTTAAAAATTTCTTCTATCCTTTGTCGATGGTGTGGTGACGTCACCAATGCCCGATTGTCTTAAAATTTGCCAGATCTAAGGTTAAAATCTTGACCAAACCAATTATATAGAAGGTCGAGTTGTCAATCTTTATGCATTCATGCTTTTGTGCAGGACCCGGGATCTCTGTTTTACTTTAACTTTATAACGAGGTTGATGGATTCCTCGAGAGGTGTAAATGTTTTCGACGAAGTTTTACAAAAAAGACGAAACTAGTAAACGCAAAATCTCACAACCAACAAATAAGTGACAACTAGCTGGCGACCGGCTTTACCATAGAAAATACAGAATTGAAGTAATAATTTAGTAATTATTATTTTTTTTTGTTAAACTAATGTTTAAGACAAGATTTTTATGCATATCACAGAGGGTAACAATTATTTTTATAAGCAATAATTATTACAATTATATTACATTTTATTAAGTCCCGTTGGCGTCATGTATTTTTTATTAGGAGATTTTTCAATGTGGATGCGTGTTTCAGGCTAATAATTATTGCTTATAATAATTAATAATTTAGTGTTTGAGATGAAAACTCAGTGTTGCAATTTCATTTTTAACTACCGTTCACGTAAAGGAAAATATTAATGTTGGCAAATTGAATGCGATAGGGCCAAAATATTAATTTCCCGTGAAAGTGAATTGGTTCTTTACCATCATAAAATGGTGAGTTTCCAACCACCTTTACCTAATTGCAAAATGAATGCATTTATTAGCCGCCAAAGAGGAATAATTAATGAACCCGTTGGTAATTTTTTTCATCCATGGTCTACGACATTATTATTGTCTATGTAAAACTAAACTACTTTCTATTTATTTGACATAACGCCTTTTGACTTTTTCATTGCCAGCCGTTACAACTCGTTTCTACTTTGTAATTCTTCTACTTAATATCCCTTTAACTGTTTTACCCACTCAGTTAAATTTATCATGATATGCTTGTGATAGTTACTGGTAAGAACTGATGCTTATTTTAATCGATATTATCATTTTGATAGTGGCCGTTATTCCAAATCGAAAACTGTTCTTTAACTTTGGCTACGGGATGCTTAAATGCACAACTGTGCTGTATCTAAAGCGATCAATCTGTACTTACGCCCATCGGTGGATCTGAATTAGGGACTCCATTGACTGAGGAATGGTTAAACTATCAGTTAGACCTCAACCCATTTTTAAAAAAGTGTTACTAAAGCATTTAAATTATCGATTAAATCAACAGATATGAAGTGTCAACTTCAAGGTCAAGATAGTCACAATATGTATCCCTTATTTCAAATATCAGTTTCATATAAGATATCATTGTTTTGACAGAATATTACAAGCAAAAAAATATTGTATTTAAAATTATTAAATTTTGTTTGCTAATCGATAATTTAAATGCTTTCGTGTGCTCATAGGATTACGTTCCAACTATGTTTGTTTCAGGTATGTATATTTGTTTGGTCGTTTACCAATTACCAAACCCTGTGACAGCGGTGCCATGGATCTAGTAAATCCAGAAACTGTTTCCATCAAAACGGAACCAGGGCCCCAGGAAGAAGGCGGGGGTGAAATGCCGTACACTCATATGGATTTCGACCTCCAAGATGTAAAGAAGGAATGTTTGCGATATGCGGAGAGTACTCAGACAGCCAGTGAGTTGCATTGCTTATGTTAAATAAATTGTATTAGACCGGTCGGTGGCTGAGTTAACATCGCGCTTGGGTCCCACCCAGGCGTAGTCTGTTCAATTCCTCGGCTGGCTAAGTCTTCCGTCACAACACAAGCAACTTTATCCGCTTACTGTGGTGGTAGTTGGAGATTTTCAAATGTTCTCAGGTTATTCGTAACCCGGGAATGTTTGTTTCTTAAATAAAAAATTTCCATTTTGGATTGCCATGGCGACAGAACATTATATGTTTGTTAACGTTGTCATCTTTAGTGGCAGTTATTTTAGTTTTTACCAGATTTTTTTTTATCTTTGCCGGAAACAGCCAAAGTTTTGTGTGTTACGTATAGTTTTTATTATTTTATGTTATAAAATTTTGGTAATATTGTCTTTTTTGTTCTTAAATCCATTTTGTAATTTTGTGTCTAAATTTATTTTTGTTTTCCTCAATTTTATTTTCAAGTATTAGACTGTTGACAGCTTTTATAGCATGGTATTGATAGTGTATTTGTCCAAAACCGTATTTACCGTCGGAGTTTTTATGTTTTCTTTGAACGCTTGTCTAACTGGTCTGTGAGTGATATTTTGTGCATGTTAAAATTTTATTTTTTTGGTCAAAAATGTAGATTAGTAGTGTCTTAACGTATAATTGGCGTATATCTAGTACGTCACAACTGTTGAATATTTGCTCTGTATGAGTCAGTCTATGTTTTTTTTAATATTACCTTTCAGATCGGTTTCTGTGCGATTTCTAATGAATCGATAGACCAGTTTGTTGCTCTTCTCCAAGCATTTATTCCATGTTTTATAAATGATTGGCAAAGTAACAAGTATATTGTTTTCAATTGTTTTAATTTATATATATTTCTTATGTTTACAAAAATATGTATTGTTTTGAAGAGTTTATTTGTGATTTGTTTGATGCGACCATACCCTACGATCACAGAAGCCGCCAATGCTTACAATAAGTGCTCGATTTCTCAAGTTTCCACCTCATCCTCATTCGTTAAAAATACATATTGAAGGAAGAAAATATCATTCTATTTTTTTTTATATTAACTCCACACAAGAGGCCCTGAAGAAAATAATTTCCCTCATGGCCTATGTCATCTTTGGGGATGCTGTGTGGAGGGCTTTTTTGTGGAGAGGAAGGAGTGAACATCGGTCTTGAAGAGTCCCATGTTGTAGGAGGGAGGAAACACAGAGGCCGGCAGTTCGTTCCACATCCGAGCTGTTGAACTTAAGAACGAATCGTAGAAGCGACCCGTTCTCATGTGACAAATGTCAACCGTGTACAAATGTTGGGCGCGCGTTTGGCGTGTATCCCGACTACGCACCGGTGCCGAAGGGATCAATGACGCTAGTTCCTCAGAGCATCTTCCATTGTAATACCGATAGAACAAGGACAGCATACCTACCTGACGCCTGTGCTCTAAAGATTGCAGTCCGTTTGTTAAGATTGGGGAATCTATCAAACGGACCGCCCGTTTTTGCACAGAGTAAAGGGTTTTTTTCAGGTATTTAGGGGCTCCGGACCAGAGATGGCTGCCAAATTCGACAGTAGGGCGCACTTGCGATTTGTACAGGGTCAGCAGTTGTGTACTATTAAAGCATCTGCGGGCCCTGTACAGTACGCCCAGCTTCTGAGAGGCCAACTTTACTCTGGCTTCGATGGAGCCCCCGTACCTGGAGCTATTGAATTAAAAGAACAACTCCATACTGAAGGTTCTCAAGAGCAAATGCTTATTCCTTCTGAAGCGGACATTCGGGGTCGTTCTTATTAATTTTCTTAAATTAACCTTGAATTCTCTTCACTTATTTCTCACTTCTGCAGGGTTAATCAATGATTTATTTTATTTTTTCTAGTTTAAGCTTTTTTTAAACGAGTTTAACATCGATGATCAATGTACGCACATGTTGTTTTATAGCTTGCATCAATGTGGAGACTATTACCGTCAAGGAGGAACTCGGACGCCGAGAAGATAATGATGGGGGATTCTCTCGTATGGAAATTGACATAGACCTGCCGGATGTAAAAAAAGAATGCTTAGAACGCTTTGAAAGAATTGTCCAGTCCGGTAAAAACACTTTTTTTAAATGAAATTTAACAATTCTGCAATCGTATTTTGTTATCAATTTCTGTGCTTTCTTACACCAAGTATAGATATTAAGTCGTTTTAAGACTTTATAATCGTACTATTTTATTTTTTCGACAGATCTCAAGACGCAACCTTTGGAAAAACAATTATCTTTTCCTCATTGTACCTACTCCCATTCTCATAAGTCGAATTTTAAAAGGAAAATACGAACCCATACTGGAAAAAAACATTTTTCATGTTCTGAATGCACAGATTCATTTTATCTAAGTGGCAATCTGAAGAGACACATGCTGACTCACAGTGGAGAAAAACCTTTTTCATGTTCTGAATGCAAGTATTCATGCTCTCGAAGTGGCAATCTGAAGAGCCACATGCTGACTCACGTTGGAGAAAAACCTTTTTCATGTTCCGAGTGCAATTATTCATGTTCTCGAAGTGGCAATCTGAAGAGCCACATGCTGACTCACGGTGAAGAAAAACCTTTTTCATGTTCCGAGTGCAATTATTCATGTTCTCGAAGTGGCCTACTGAAGTACCACATGCTGACTCACAGTGGAGAAAAAGCTTTTTCATGTTCTGAGTGCACTTATTCATCTTATCTAAGTAGCAGTCTGAAGAGCCACATGCTGACTCACAGTGGAGAAAAACCTTTTTCATGTTCTGAATGCAAGTATTCATGTTCTCGAAGTAGCAATCTGAAGAGCCACATACTGACTCACGGTGGAGAAAAACCTTTTTCATGTTCCGAGTGCAATTATTCATGTTCTCGAAGTGGCCAACTGAATTACCACATGCTGACTCACAGTGGAGAAAAAGCTTTTTCATGTTCTGAGTGCACTTATTCATCTTATCTAAGTAGCAGTCTGAAGAGCCACATGCTGACTCACAGTGGAGAAAAACCTTTTTCATGTTCTGAATGCAAGTATTCATGTTCTCGAAGTAGCAATCTGAAGAGCCACATACTGACTCACGGTGGAGAAAAACCTTTTTCATGTTCCGAGTGCAATTATTCATGTTCTCGAAGTGGCCAACTGAATTACCACATGCTGACTCACAGTGGAGAAAAAGCTTTTTCATGTTCCGAGTGCACTTATTCATCTTATCTAAGTAGCAGTCTGAAGAGCCACATGCTGACTCACAGTGGAGAAAAACCTTTTTCATGTTCTGAATGCAACTATTCATTTTCTCAAAGGGGCACGCTGAAGAAACACATGCTGACACACAGTGGAGAAAAAGCTTTTTTATGTTCCGAGTGCAATTATTCATGTTCTCAAAGTGGCAATCTGAAGAGCCACATGCTGACTCACAGTGGAGAAAAACCTTTTTCATGTTCCGAGTGCAATTATTCATGTTCTCGAAGGGGCGATATGACGAAACACATGCTGACACACAGTGGAGAAAAACCTTTTTCATGTTCTGAATGCAAGTATTCATGTTCTCGAAGTGGCAATCTGAAAAGCCACATGCTGACTCACGGTGGAGAAAAACCTTTTTCATGTTCCGAGTGCAATTATTCATGTTCTCGAAGTGGCCAACTGAAGTACCACATGCTGACTCACAGTAGAGAAAAAGCTTTTTCATGTTCCGAGTGCACTTATTCATCTTATCTAAGTAGCAGTCTGAAGAGCCACATGCTGACTCACAGTGGAGAAAAACCTTTTTCATGTTCCGAGTGCAATAATTTATTTTCTCAAAAGTGCCATCTAAAGAGCCACATGCTGACTCACAGTGGAGAAAAACCTTTTTCATGTTCTGAATGCAACTATTCATTTTCTCAAAGGGGCACGCTGAAGAAACACATGCTGACACACAGTGGAGAAAAAGCTATTTCATATTCCGAGTGCAATTATTCATGTTCTCAAAGTGGCAATCTGAAGAGCCACATGCTGACTCACAGTGGAGAAAAACCTTTTTCATGTTCCGAGTGCAATTATTCATGTTCTCGAAGGGGCGATATGACGAAACACATGCTGACTCACAGCGGAGAAAAAACTTTTTCATATTCCGAGTGCAAGTATACATGTTCTCAAAGTGGCAATCTGAAGAGCCACATGCTGACTCACAGTGGAGAAAAACCTTTTTCATGTTCCGAGTGCAACAATTTATTTTCTCAAAAGGGCCATCTAAAGAGGCACATGCTGACTCAGAGTGGAGAAAAACCTTTTTCATGTTCCGCGTGTGAGTATTCATTTTCTCAAAAGGGCCATCTAAAGAGGCACATGCTGATTCACAGTGGAGAAAAAGCTTTTTCATGTTCCGAGTGCAATTATTCATGTTCTCAAAGTGGCAATCTGAAGAGCCACATGCTGACTCACAGTGAAGAAAAACCTATTTCATGTTCTGAGTGCAAAAATTCATTTTCTCGGAAGAGCTATCTGACGAGCCACATGCTGACTCACAGTGTAGAAAAACCTTTTTCATGTTCTTAGTGCAAGTATTCATTTTCTCGGAATAGCTATCTGACAAGACACATCCTGACCTACAGTAAAAGGAAACCTTTGTCTCGTTACGAGTGAATATAATTATTATCTTTTCTGACGAGCACATGCTGACATACAATTAAAAGTTTACGGAATACATTTTGAATTCAATTATTCAACCACACTGCTATTCACATACTTCTCTATGAAATTCAAGGTAATATATGTTCACCTGAAAAAAGTTACAATCGTTAGTAAAGCTTAGGTTAAGAAGCTTTATTTTATTTAATATTTTTTGGAAGCAGCCCCGACTCACACAGCTCGTGCATCTAAGAACGTTAAACGTGTATCTCAATTTTTAATAAAACATTAAATACGTCAACGAGATCGAATTTATGGATCTGTTGAAGAACGATAATGCCGGCCAATCGTCAGTTTTCGAAATTATACAAAAAAATCTAAGGATTAATAAATTACTAACATTCTTCCAACTACCCACCTTCCTGTATTTGTAACTCCTGTGATAGCCAGCGAAAAACAATAAATTATTTTTTTAAGTTTACATATTTCATCTCGATTATATAAACATTATAAATAACACTATAAAATAGAAGTAAGCCGAGTGACCCATTTGGAGCATTGTGAACCATGTAATTTTACTTACTTCATTATTATTTCTCTTTTTCTTAATAAATATAAATTTGAATTTGTTTATTTACATGTATTTTTGTAATAATCGTGTTTCCTTAAATCATTATTGATAACAAACATATATATTCTTCAGCTTGATGCTCACAACTCTTTTAAAAACAAGCACTTGCTTCTTTAGAAGAACAACATTTCAAAAAGGAAAAGCACTGAAGAGTAATTTTACGAATTATTTTAGTAATATAAATGATGATAATCTGTAAATTGATTATTATTTTATATAAAATTAAAATAAAGACAAAAGTTTTAGACAAACATTCGTCTTATAATATCTTGTTGTATGCACTTATAATCTTTTAGTTTTAATGTTCATATTTTAAAAATAATAGCGAATCCATCAGTATCAATCAAACTTTTTAATTATTTATGTTACTTATAAAATTTTTTTGTAATCAAAAAAGCAATTTAATTTTCCAAATTTAATTTTTACATCAGATGTAAAAAATATCCACAATTTAGCGCAAATTTAGCCTCGAAAGATCAACATCAAAAGAAATCAAAAACAATCCAAAAAGTATTAAATTGCTTACAAAGACTCTTTTCAAATGAAAGCTTTTTTTTAATTTTTTTAAAATAAATGTTCCCATATCGAATCATGGATTATGCTTTAACCTTTCCTCATCTGTGGTGTGTGTTTTACTATACATTGCTTCGTATAACTTAAATAACTCTATAAATATATCTGTACCCGAGAAGCATACGGATGCAAGTCCAAAAAGCTAAATGTTCAGGAGAGCCAAAATACTTTTTTTTCTGTAAGTTTGGTCTCATAACTTCTGCGGATATTCATGATAATTGATTTTTATTTTTTATCCAATTGAATCAATTAATTTTGTATCGAAAATGAGAAAATAAAATAAAATATTTTATATGCAAAGCCTAAAAAAATGTTTTAAAAAAAGCATTGTGGACTTGAGTCCTTCTGCTTCAAAATGATATTGAATATTTTGGTATGACACATGGTATATTATAAAGGGATCAATGTTGAAAACTTCACTTGGAAGTAAAATAGTAACTATATAACAGGTAAATATAAATATATCTATTTTATTTATATTTATATTTCCCTATAAATAAAATAGATATTTATATTTACTAGGTAAATATATATAAAAAATCAAATAGATATTTATAGGTAAATATAAATGTAAATAAAATAGATCAATGTTGAAATTTCATTTGGAAGTAAAATAATAACTATATAACCTTTATATATAAATATCTATTTTGTTTATATATTTTTTAATTTAATTATAATTATTTTTACAAATTATTTGTATTTTCCATATCTTCGTCATCTGACAGAGAAAAAAATATTAAAAAAATAAGTGTAAAAAAAGTGAAGTGGCTCTGGTACCCACTGTAACATCTTTTGTAGGACACCAAAATTTGGTGTATTTAATGCGATTGGAATTGTATTTACCTGGGCAATACCTCCGGGGTGCTCAAAACGGTTCCATGATAAATCGACAATTCAACACACCTTTAAAAAGTGATATAAAGTCATTAGAAACGATGAAAAAAATAAATTAAACCTAACCTAACCCACTTAATAGAGATTTTGTTCTTCACTTTACCATCACTTTTCATGACTTATAACTTTTAAAAAATGGGAAATTATCATGAATTATCATTTTGATGATTTATCCGGTCACCGCTCAAAACACCTCTCCTTTTTCTTCTAATATAATAATATTTAAATTCAGTTTCCTGAAAACCATTTTTATGCCATAATACCGTTGATATTTGGAAACCCTTACCATTCATATTCTTCTTTCGATATACAAAAGGTGATTGTGAACCAGTTTTAAAGGGAATTTAAATATTTTAAATTTTCTAAGTTCATGGAGTGTACAATGTACTGATTATTAGTTTTGCAATATCTGATGAATTGTTCCCGTTAATTTTGTTTGTCGTGCGGTAAAATATTTGGAATTGGGTAGTTTTTTTTGCCCTTTCAATCGCTGAATGGACAAGAGTCTACTTCCAGGTAATAAAAATTTAAGATGAATGATCTTGAGGTTTTTAATTTTTTATAAAACCTGCCATACGTAGGATGTGGCTATTGTTATATTTCTATTTTGACCTGCACAGTTTTCAGACCATACGGTTATTTCTTCAACATTATTCCCCATATCGCTGTACCTATATCCACTTTAAGAGGCAAGAAGCTACTTCATTTGCTACCTGTTTTCCATCACTAATATAGTCCATTCAGTAGTATAATGAGGTAAGGTAAATGTAAGTAAATAAATAAATAAGTGACATGGTCAGGTCTTCAATAATAATATCACCACCTATGTTTCCATCAGTCTTTTAAGAAGAATTCTGTTTCTTGAGCCTCGTCATACATTCATACACGGAAATACTCTTTTTCATCATTATTTATTGCAGGAATGCAATAAATAATGATGAGAGCACTGGGATTGTTCTGTTTAGTTCCACAGAAAACATAGAAATTAGAGGCAGAAGGACGGAAAATGGACTTGAGTCTACATTCGAATGTTTACTTCCATGCAAAGCGTAGTAATGTTAGAGGCAGAAAGATGCAAGTCCAATGTACATCTTTATGCTTCTACGGTGTGAATGTGCTAATGGTTCTTGCATCCTTATAATATTTTTGAAAATACCATAAATATTCAAGATAGAGCTTGCATCTTTTCTTTCTTTCTTGCTTGCAACTTCATGTCTTCATCAAAAACTCATTTCATCAAATTTTGGACTTGCATCCGTATGCTTCTCGGGTACAGATATTAAATTCTGGGTTCAGATTTTAGGTATTCTTCCGTTATACATTTATGCACTGAATTAAAAAATAATATTTTCCATAGTTTTCAAATTTAATAAAAATTAGAAATTTTTGTTTAAAATCGGGAACAAATACACCAATACAATCAACCGTGCGACACTGCTACGCTATGTCCCGTTTTAGTTCGCTATGTGGGATCATGAGAAATCCACACGTCCGCAGTTGTATTTGGACCTTCGATACCTACGACCGCATAGCTGTGTGTGTGCGTTTAACGCCCATCCAAAGCCGGCAGTCAGTCGGTCGTCGGCTGTCGATATGGAATCCACGCACGTTTTTTAGCATCTGCCGATGGTTTGTTCATCTTTTCAACAATTAAATTATAATTTCAATCTTTTTTGGTATAAAATATTATAAACATAAGCGATTAGCTATGAAAATTCATATCTTTCCGATATAAAATCGCTCATTTTTAGATGTGTATTGACTACACAGCACCGGAACGCGTGGATTTTTTTAGCACAGTGAGAGAAAGGTTAATGCCACGTTTAATAGGAACTGTCTGTTGGCTGTTGTTTTTGTAATAACTTCTCGTTAAGCATTTGTTTATAATCCCCTGTTCTCGTTAGTTGTTATCCGAAATTATCTTTATTCCATTCGCCCATAAGACAAAAGTGCTCATCAAAATATGTTCCGTAGATCTTTGGTATAATATATACGCTTAATTAGGGATACTAATACAAAGATTATTGTATTGAAAGATGTGTTGCGAAGGTTAAAGATGTGTTTGTTGTTAACCTTATAAATATTAGGAAACCAAATTCATAGATGTTTGGGACCATATTTGGTCTTCAATAATTAACGGGTTGAAATTAAACTATGTCACGTTTTGTAATAGATCCATTCTATTGCGGGGATAAAACTGTTGTGAATAGATTTTGACAATATTTTACATACCACAAGTAATTAATCATAACAGACAAAGCAAGCATTACTTAATTAATCGCGGCGCGAAATGATTAAGTTGTTTTGATTAGCTCATTAAAGATATGTATGTAGTAGACTGCCTGAGTTATATCAGGTGCGAATGCATCGTGATTCATCCAGGGGGTAGGTAGATGGGCAGTACCTACGGTGTGCTCTAGTACATTCCCATGCTATTCAATTTGCACCAAAGAACGTTCCCGAACATTTTAGTTACTATCGCTACAATATTCATTCCCGCAATGAGTTTATTAACTCCTGGGAGTACAATGCTTTATATAATACACTATATTCTGTATTGTATACTTTTAATAAAATAAAAAAATAATAATAATATGTTGCCGAGTACAAATGGGGATCTCTGACCAGACACGTGCTGACTCACATTGGAGACAAACCGTTTTCATGTTTTTAGTACAACTATTCTTCTTCTCTTAAGGGCAGTCTGACGAGCCACATGCTGACTCACAGTGGAAAATACCTTTTTTTATGTTCGGAGTTCAACAATTCATGTTTTTGGAAGGGATTAGTAGACTGATTGCTGTAGAATTGAAATTCCTGAGGCAAATGTATGGTAAAACCATGAATGATTGTATGAGAAATGTGGAGATCCGCAAAGAGTGTAAGACTGATGTAAGCGTAATTAGTAAGATCAAGAAATTCACGCTTAGATGGTTTGGGCATGTAGAGCGAATGAACGAAGAAATGAATGTAAGTAGAATATATGCAAATGTGAATGGTAGCAGAATTCGGGGACGCCCGAGGAAGACATGACACGACCAAGTGAATCAGATACTTGAGTCGGGTCATGTCAAGAGTCAGAATTATACAATGTTATCTATGAGACGATGTATGAATATGAGTGTGTGGCCAAGACTGAGTTGTTTGGCGGTCCGTCCTCTCTGCTTCCCCCTGCGGGGAAAAACTTGATGGTTAGTTAGTAATGTTTTACGAAACACAGGTTGTGACAAAGTGGAGAAAACCCGTGTTCATGTTCTGAAGGCAACTATTCATGTTTTTCGAAGAGATGTTTGATAAAACACATGATGACTCATAGTGGAGAAACACCATTTTCATGTTCTGAGAGCATGTTTTCAAAAGGGTATTCTGACAAATCAAATGCTGACTTACCGTGAAAGTATACCTTTGTCATGGTACGAGTGAAACAAATACAATTTTGACAGGTTTTTTGAGACAAGTTATAATTCACAGAAGAATGGGTAATAGATTATTCATGATCTTAGTGCAATAATTATTCATAGTCTCGAAAAAGTTTTCTGACGAACCACATGCTGACTTGCAATAAAAAGTTTTCGAAAAACATTTGTAATTAAATATTTCAACAAAACAGTTATTCACAAAATTCTCAATGGGATGCACGGTAATGGTAAACATGAAAAAAGTATCAGAGACAATAATAATATTCTCGGAAGTAGCACCTACTCTCTCACAGCTCGTACATCTGAGAACGTTAAAATTTGATCTAAATTTCGAAAAAAAAAAATAATTCGACCAACGAAAAAGAAAATATTGATGTGTTGAAGAACAATGGTACCGGAGAATTGGCCGCCGAAATCCAGTCCAAGCTATCCTGAAACGATCAAAGCAAGCAACGAACGATGCATTCGAACATCATCTCATATACTCTTTCATAATTACATCTTTTATCATGATCCTTTTACCGTACATACGCCTCAGGGATCTCATTTTCAATTCAACATCAATTTCGTCCTACGATCAGAAATATACCCCACTGTTTGTCATTTATTTCAATTAACTGATTTGATTTCAATTAATTCACTGACTACGCGATTAAAACAGCAACGACATCTTGCTATTTCAATTCTTAGTTTATAACGATATTTTACCATAATTTAGAAATTGGCATGTATTATAAAATATTATATGAAAGACATTCGAAATACCCAAATGTTATTATGACCACCCTGTATAGAGCTGTAACGGACGATAAGTTGATACGATTTGCTGATAAAAGAATGAAATATTATTTATCTGTTGCATTTTCCATGAAAATTTTTTATCGTTCTCTACAGTGTACATCTTTACGCACTGTGTGTGTTGAAATCTCCCGGAAAGACACTAAAATAACTTTGTAAAAAGCAAAATCACAAGTGAAGATATTTACTTTTGTTGCGCTAACGAACGAATGTATGGTATAAAAGCAATCACGTGATCATCCCGCTGTGCTGCCATTGGCTGTTTGGTCTGTTAGAGTAATACGCCCGTAACGGAGAGTTAGCATTTCACACATAGGCTAAGATATGGCTTGGTTGTTGGATACATTTATATGAAATGTAACTTAACGGCCGGTTGAAAAATGAGGGTCATTTTGGCCAATGTGCGGATGTTGGATAAACACGCTCCACACGTTGTTTAATTTTGGTGGACTTAAGACAAACTGCGTTTCGAAAACACATTAAAATTACAAATTGATTTTTTCTTCACTTGTATCGTATAAATAAATGCTTTCTGAGTACAACTGCTACTTAACTTAATTTCGCCAAAAATGGTCTGTTGGATAAAAACGAACTAGAGCGACGTTTTCACTATCATTTAGAGAATGTCTTCCGGAAAATGTATGTACATAAAACATGCATCTTATATTTGTAGAAAGTAGAGAAAACTCGTTGTTTTTTAATCAAGTCGTAAAAATATATTTTTTGCGCGCTTACATTACTAACTCTGGCTAAACCTTATAAGATACATCAAAATTATGTACTACGGAATTGTATATCTTAAAAAGGTCTGCAAAACAGCCCGCGGTGGCATGTGTCTATCTCCAAAAGTTTACCCCCAGAACGCCGGGTACAAGTCAGAGAGTAAAAATTAAAGTAAAAACAATCAGATCCATGTACAATAGCCTGGGCCGCCACTGTATGTTGAAAAAAAATTGACTTATTTCAATAAGCGCTACCGATAAAAAGTTGTCTTAGGTCTTTATTGTTAATAAAAAAAAAAAAAAATCGAAAAAAAAGGGTTCGAGTCCCGTTGGCGTCATGTATCTTTTATCAGGAGATTTTTCAATGTGGATGAGTGTTTCAAGCGAATAATTATTGCTTGTAAAATAATTGTTAAAAAAAAGTCATTTAATGTTATCATTTTTAGGTTCCATTTTGCGATCGAAAATTGACTAAAATACATTTTTTGTGAATTATTCCCAAGTGATAAAGTAATGAAAGAGTTATAATGACAATTTTCACAATAATTTATTTAGTATTAAATGCTGTTTCAACATTAAGAATTTAACTCATAAATATTACAGATATCGTATAGAAATAAACGTAATCAATTATTCCGGTATGAAATCATGCTTAGTTTCAATTTTTGGCATATTTTTTTTGGAGATTATGGTGGTAGTAATAAGGCCTTCCCTGTTCTTCTTGCTACACACTTTCGAAGATGCTTCAGTTACAACCTTCACACAGCGTTCTACCGATTGTGTGTGACAGGGGAATCTCTCCAATTTTATGAAACTGGAACTGATTTCTGAAGTTAGGTTAAGATCCTCCAGGTCTTGTTTTGTTACACCTTCTAAAATGGGAGGATATGTGATCGGCGTATCTTGCCAAGATATCATATCAATATAGCATTGTGTATTAAAATTCAATGTTGGTACTTTAAATGTTCGGAGCTCTGTCCGGGAAAACTCTCTGGGTTTCAACAAACGTCTTATCCCAAGTTCTTTGATGATAGGCGATTCATCGGTTATCATTGATAAGAGTAAATTTTCCGGATGAGCGTAGTAAGCATTTCGCTGTATTAC
>JAIUSX010000367.1:0-27865 GCA_026573805.1 Hesperophylax magnus | reverse complement strand
TATGAATTATTCTACAGAACACAGAGTTGATAGCATGAAATGTCTCTATCGGCAAAAATGCTTCAACTAGCTAGAGAGCGCATCGACTATGAATAATACGGTAAATTTCATTTCTTTAAACTCTAATCTAAAACTTAAAAAATGAATGATTTTTTATGTAACGCATTAGATAAAAAAATGTATATTGAAGAACATTTATGTCAATCTATGAACTTATTTTGCACTGAAAAAGGATTTACCCTATTTCATGTAAATATTAGAAGTTTAGAACGAAACATGGATGAATTAGTTATAACATTAAAAGAATTAAATTTTTTCCGGGGCCTGATTGTCTTAACAGAGACACACTCTGCAGGCGAAATCAATTACACTATTCCAGGCTACACATACCATGCGACAATAAACAAAAACTCAGGTATCGGATTATTTATTTCTAACCAGTATAATGTTCTCAATATTAAAGAAATAATTAATGTTAGTAATGTTAACACATTAAATATAGAATTTAAAGACTATAGCTATTTTTCGTACGCATACATCGATAGTACCTCAATTTATAGATGAATTAAAAAATATTCTGTTAAATTTTAGAAATAAAAATACTATTATTGTTGGAGATATGAATTTAAATATTGCAAACGACTATTCTAGTAAAGATAAAGACACATATCTAAATATGTTAGCAGAACTCAATTATTTATCGTGCATAAATTCTTATACTAGAAATGTTAAAGGTCAACGCCCCTCATGCTTAGATCACATTTTTACAAATATTCCTGATATCCAAAATATAAAATCAGCTGTCATTCATACAACTATCACTGATCATTATTCATGTATTTTTAACTATAAATTAAGCAATCCAACTTTGCCATTATTTAAACAAAATAATTACTCAAAAAAGTACTTAATATGGATACATTAAAACACCAATTAGAATCAGAAAATTGGAATAAATTATTACAATGTAATGATGTCAATATATGTTGTAAAATGTTTGAAGAAAAAATATCTAAATGCATAAATGACTCGACAAATAATAATATAATAACCAAATCCAAAGTGTCGAACTTGAAACCTATAAAACCATGGATTACTCATGGTTTAGTAGTATCTGTACGACATAAGCAAGCTCTTTACAAATTAACTACTCAAAAACCAAATAATAAAAATTTACTAAATCATTTTAAAGCATATAAAAACAAACTTTCATATATTATAAAAAATACAAAACAAAAGTATTATAAACAAAAGTTAAATCAGGCTGAAAATGATAGTAAAAGAGTGTGGACAGTTATAAATTAAATAATTGACAAGAAAAAAAACAAGAATAACGACATCGCTACTATATTTCATGACAACATGAAAACATGTTGTAAAGAAAATCCCTCAAAAGCTGCAAACATATTTAACACCTTCTTTGCGAACGTAGGGGAAAATCTTGCCAATCTCATTCATACTGACCCAAATATAACATTTCCA
Source organism: Hesperophylax magnus (assembly GCA_026573805.1). Taxonomy (NCBI): domain Eukaryota; kingdom Metazoa; phylum Arthropoda; class Insecta; order Trichoptera; family Limnephilidae; genus Hesperophylax; species Hesperophylax magnus. The sequence goes on along the minus strand of JAIUSX010000367.1, from coordinate 26,383 downwards.
GACTGTAGTATTGATACTAACAATAATATAGCAACATTCCAAGTCACCACAGAGAACGAAATAATATCAATTATAAACGGTATGCAAGGAGGTTCTGCCCCGGGTTTTGATGGAATAACAGTTAATATTTCAAAAAAATATTAAAAATCAAATTTCTAAACCGTTAAAACACATAATAAATGTAAGTTTCCAAAGCGGAGTGTTTCCATCAATCTACAAACAAACTACCATTACTCCAATATTTAAATCTGGAATAACCCAGAAGAAGTTAGCAATTACCGACCCATATCAGTAATCTCGAACATAGCAACAATTTTTGAAAAGATAGTTAAAAAAAGGATAAACCTATTTGTAAAATGTAATAAATTAATTAATGAAAATCAGTTCAGTTTTATGGAAGGTAGAAGCACTCAGGATGCAATTGCAAAATTAACTAGTCTTGTTCATAATTCATTAGATAAATCATTAAAATGCATTGGAATTTTCATAGACCTTAAAAAAGCTTTTGATAGCATATCAAACGACAAACTTATAAGTAAATTAAGAAACATTGGATTAAGTGGTACAGCTATAGAATGGATAAAAAGCTACCTTTTCAAACGCCCTCAAGTCGTAAAAATCAACGATATACTTAGTCAACAAAAAACAAGTCACTTCGGCATACCTCAAGGTACAGTCCTGGGACCGTTACTGTTTATCATTTATGTAAATGACATATTCAATCAAAGATTAAATGGAAAAATAATATCTTATGCTGATGACACTGTCGTAATAATTGAAGGTACTGATTGGAATAATGTTAATAACTTAGCAAATACTGATATTAATATACTGAAAAATTGGTTCGATAAAAACCTCCTCTGATTAAATACTGAAAAAAATGTATCCCGTTCTCTATCAACAAATTTAAATTAATACCAGAATTAAAAGTTATAATACATCAACTTAAATATAACAGAACTAATTGCAATCAAGAATGTTCTATACTTAGTCTAACTTCTGAAATTAAATATCTTGGTATATATATAGATCAACATTTTAAATGGAAAAAACAAATTTTTGAACTTGTCAAAAGAATTAGAAAATGTATTTATAAGACTTAGAATTATTCTTAGACTAAAAAACCTAAAAAGAGTGTACTATGCAATTGTACAATCTATATTACAATATGGTATTATTGGCTGGGGAGGAACTTATAACAATATATTAAATCCACTTCAAATAGTTCAAAGATTGATAATTAAAGAAATATATAAAAAAACCATCCAAATTTTCTACTGAGATTCTCTTTTCAATATTTAATGTACCCACAATAGACAATATATATAAAAAATATTCAATTCTACAAATTTATAAAAAAATACAGTTAAATAACTTACAATTCAATTCATCAGCAAGATACCAAAAAACTATCAAAATCTCAAAACTTAATACAAAGCACAAACAAAATACCTATCTCTATCTAGGTAAAACATATTTTAACATCCTTCCATTTTATCTAAAAAATATTGAAGATATTCAGGAATTTAAAATAAAATTAAAAAATTACCTAAAACTACTATAAAAGTCCATATCTTACTCTTATTATTATTTCCTTCAAATCTTGAAACTGTATTATTGATAAATCTTGCCTATTTCTTACTTATCCCTTTGGTTTTGCAAATATATTATTAACTTACTTACATGATTCCATATAATTGAGCTAAGATTCACTCACCAAACACAAGAGCCTCGTCTCTTTATGGTGAGGAAAAGCTATTATTATTTACCTTTATAACACTGTATAATATGTATAAATTGTATATTTATTGTAATCAAATATTAAATAAAAAATAATGATAAAAAAAATCCCGAGTAAATCAATGTGTGGCACTCGTAACATGAAAAAGGTTATTTTCTCCTGTTCATCTTATTCATAAAATACATGATAAAACATTGTAAAATTGATTTATATATGATACATTAAATCACCATACTAAACGACTGCCTGTTTCATGGTGAGTCGGCATATGACCCTTCAAACGTTTTTTTTTTAAGAATATGAATAGTTGAACATGGAACATGAAAACGGTTTTTCTATACTCTGTGAGTCAGCATATGTCTCATCAAATTTCCGTTTCGATAAAAGTCGCTCTCGGAACATGAAAAAAGTTAATCCTTTTTGTGAGTTAGCATATGTGTTGTCAAACTACTATTTCGAGAACATGAAAAGCTAGACTCGGAATATGAAAAAAGTTTTTCTCCAGTATGAGTCAGCATATGGTGCGTCAGATATCTCTTTCGAGAAAGTGAATAGTTGCACTCAGAGTTAAAATTGGTTTATCCTTACTGTGAGTCAATATATGGTCCATCAGATGGCTCTTACGAGAACGTGAATAGTTGCATATGGAACATGAAAAAGGTTTTTCTCCACTGTGGGTGAGCATATGGCTCCTTTGATGGCTTTTTCGAGAAAATGCAAAGTTGCACATGAAACATGAAAAAGGTTTCTCTCCACTGTGGGTCAGAATATGTTTCCTTAGATTGCGATTTCGAGAACGTGAATAGTTGCACTCGGTATATAAAAAAGGTTTTTCTCCACTGTGGGTGCGCATTTGGCTCCTTTGATGGATCTTTCGAGAACATGAAAAGATGCATATGGAATTTTGAAAAAGGTTTTTCTTAACTATGGGTCAGCATATGTCTCTTCAATTTTTTGTTTATAAAACATGAGTAGTTGCACTAGGAACATGAAGAAGGTTTTTCTCCACTGTGGGTCAGCATATGTCTCTTCAAATGGCTCGTATGAGAACTTGAATAGTTGCACTCGAAACATGAAAAAGGTTTTTTTCCACTGTGAGTTAGCATGTGGCGCGTCAGATAGCTCGTTTATGTACTTGAATAGTTGCATTCGGAAGATGAAAAAGTTTTTTATCTACTGTGAGTTAGAATGTGGCGCGTCAGATATCCCTTTAGAGAACATGAATAGTTGCACTTGGAGCATAAAAATGGTTTATCCTTACTGTGAGTCAATATATGGTCCATCAAATGGCTCTTACGAGAACATAAATAGTTGCACTCGGGACACGAAAAAGGTTTCTCTCCACTGTGGGTCAGCATATGTCTCCTTAGATTGCTCTTTTCAGAACATGAAAAGTTGCATATGGAACATGAAAAAGGTTTTTCACCACTGTGGGTCAGCATATGGTTCCTTAGATTGCTCTTTTGAGAACATGAATAGTTGCATATGGAACATGAAAAAGGTTTTTCTCCACTGTGGGTCAGCATATGGCGCCTTAGATGGCTCTTTCGTAAACATGAATAGTTGCACTCGCAACACGAGAAAGGTTTTTCTCCACTGTGGGTCAGCATATGGCTCTTCAAATTATTGTTTGAAGAACATGTATAGTTGCACTCGGAACATGAAAAAGGTTTTTCTCCACTGTGGGTCAGCATATGGTTCCATAGATATATTTTTTGAGAACATGAATAGTTGCACTCGGAACATGAAAAAGGTTTTTCTCCACTGTGGGTCAGCATATGGTTTCTTAGATATATTTTTTGAGAACATGAATAGTTGCATATGGAACATGAAAAAGGTTTTTCTCCACTGTGGGTCAGCATATGGTTCCTTAGATATATTTTTTGAGAACATGAATAGTTGCATATGGAACATGAAAAAGGTTTTTCTCCACTGTGGGTCAGCATATGGCGCCTTAGATTGCTCTTTCGAGAAAATGAATAGTTGCACTTGGTACATAAAAAGGGTTTTTCTCCACTGTGGTTCAGAATATGGCTCCTTAGATTGTTCTTTTCAGAACATGAAAAGTTGCATATGGAACATGAAAAAGGTTTTTCTCCACTGTGGGTCAGCATATGTCTCTTCAAATGATATTTTGAAGAACATGTATAGTTGCACTCGGAACATGAAAAAGGTTTTTCTCTACTGTGAGTTAGCATGTGGAGCGTCAGATATCCCTTTAGAGAACATGAATAGTTGCACTCGGAGCATAAAAATGGTTTATCCTTACTGTGAGTCAATATATGGTCCTTCAAATGGCTCTTACGAGAACATGAATAGTTGCACTCGGAACATAAAAAAGGTTTTTCTCCACTGTGTGTCGGCGTGTGGCTCGTCAGATGGCTCTTTTGAGAACAGAAAAATAATGGTTTTTCCACAGGATGCGTCTTTAGATCTGTCGACAAATAAGGAAAAAAAAATACGCATATAGGAAGCTCAAAAAGTCTTATAACCAACGTACAGCGTAAATAGGCTTAGTAAATTCGTTCAACATGTGTAAATAAAAATGGTTACGGGATAAATCAACACACTGACGATTTAACACACATTTTAAAAGTGATATAAGCTAACCTTTCCTTATCTGTGGTGTGTATTTACTACACATTGCTTCTAATAACTTTAAGTCTATAAACTCTGGGTTCAGATTTTAGGTATTCCTCCGTTATACATTTATGCACTGAATTAAAAAATAATAAATTACATAGTTATCAAATTCAATTAAAAATCAGAGATTTTTGTTAAAAATCGGGAACAAATACACAAATACAATCAACCGTGTGATACCAATACGCGAAGAGTCTGCGAATAAATGACACGCTATTGATGTCGCGCTTTAATTTGCTATGCGGGAACACGAGACATCCACACGTCTGCAGTTGTATTTTGATTTATTCCATCGATACCTACGACCGCACAGCTGTGTTTGTGCCAGCCGCTAGCCAGTCGGCCGCGAACCGTTGTTAGATGTGGACCCCTCGCACGTTTCTTTAGCATCTGCCGATGGTTTTTTCATGTTTCAGCAATTAAATTGCAATTATTATCACTTTTGATATAAAACATAATCGATTAGCTATGAATATTAATATTTTTCCGATACTTAATCGCTTATTTTGATATGGGTATTGACTACACAGCACCGGAACGCGTGGTTTTTTTAGCACAGTAAGGGAAAGGTTAAGTAGGTTAGGTTAGGTTGGGTTTTTTTTTCATCGTTTCTAATTACTTTATATCACTTTTAAAATGTGTGATAAATCGTCAGTGTGTTGATTTATCATGGAACCGAAAATGCTTGTACTAAGCGAAACCAGTAATTTTAAGAAAATCAAATAAATAACATGTTTTTCAAAACAAGCAGCTGGAATTATTAAAACTTACAAAGAAACGTGGTTTGATCTGCAGTCTGGGAAATGCTTTCAAAGCGTTCTAAGTAGTTTTTTTTTAACATCGCGAAGGCCACGGAAATTTATCATCCTTCATCTTCTCGGGGTATAAGATCCGCCTTGATGGTTAACGCCTTTTTTACAGGTTGCACATTTATGCAACCTATAAAATATACGTAAATTGCTAAACCATACCGGAGAGAACAGAGTGATACCAGATAACATAAGCACTTTGAATTCATAAAAATGTAAAAAATTGGAGAGCACGAATTGTTTGACGTGTTCTCAATAATCGGTTTTACCTGCTGTGTGGGTAATTCTTTCGAAACGTTCTAAGCATTCCTTTTTTATATCCGGCAGGTCAATGTCGATCTCCACGTAAGGATATCCCCCTTCATCTTCTCGGGGTTCAAGATCCACCTTGATGGTAAATGTCTCCAAATTAATGCTACCTGGATAAACAAAACAACAATACGTATATCGATAATTGATGTACATCAAAACGTATTTGTGTTAGTAGAAAGATTTAAATAAAATAAAAACATGAAACAGAACAAGATCGAGAAAAATAAAAAGATAAGTGTCACTGAATTCAGGATTAAGAACACGATTTGAAGACTTGATTATACTAAAGACGTATCCCCCAGGACGACAATAGATTCTGGGTTCCTAGTTGTGACCGTTATCCTTTTAATTATACATCTTATTCTGCCTACTGATATATAGGGTTTTCCAATAATAGTTGTTATTTTGAATATTAATTAAGAAATTAATGATTCTTTATGGCCGGAATTGGATGGTATTGACCTGGACAACGTTTAATTTCAATAAGACAGCGCTACGTGCCACACAAGCCACGAAACCATTGATCTTTTACGTGAAAAGTTTCCGGACCGTGTTATCTCTCGAAGAGGTGATCACAATTGGCCACCGAGATCTTGTGATTTCACACATTGCGACTTCTTCCTTTGGGGCCACGTGAAAGAGAAGGTCTACGCCAACAGCCCAGCTTCGATTCAAGACCTCAAAGATGGAATTCGTGAGACTATCGAGGACATAAGGCAGCCACTTTGCGATTTGGTTATGGAAAATTTCATGAAAAGGATATGGTCCTGTAGGCGTGGTCGTGGTGGTCATTTGACTAATGTTATTTTTCACTATTAACGGCATACCTTCCTCTTTATAATGAAATTAACATTCGATCATTTATATTAAAAAAAATGGCATTTTTCTTTGAATATCAAAATAACACCTCTTATTGGTATTATACCGATAAGTATAACCTCCAAAATAGGTGAATATAAAAATATCTGAAAATATTAACCATTAAATATATCTACTTATAAGCGGGCATTTGCATAACACACTTAAGAATTTAATTCAAAAATAAGAAATACGAAGATGTCTGCTTCAGAGACTGATTCTTCAAGAAAGAAAAATCATTTGTTCTTAAACATCTTCAGTACGGAGTGTGTTTGTTTTTAGTCAATGGAATGATGTGTTCTTCCATGAATATATGTGTATTTTTAATATATGTATAATAAAGCATGTAACTTAAACCATGTCAAAAATTGAGGTGAAACTTGAGGAACAAGCTTAGTCCAGTCGGCACTAGCGATGTGTAGGTTCAGCCGGATTGAGTCCTTGAGCCCGAGTCCTTTGCGGGAAGCGGGTCCTACTCCCACTCCTTTTCGTAATCAACCACTCCCAGAGAACTCGGTCTGGGACTCGGACCCGAATGCCTCCAATCAACGACTCCCAGAGAACCCGGACCCGAGAATGCCTCTAAGGACTTGGACTCGGACCCGAATGCCTCTAATCAACAACTCCCAGAAAACTCGGACTCGGGGTCTCGATTCGAGATCTTACTGATTTTATTTTTCAATGCTTTTTATGTCTTATGAATAATACGGGGGGATTTTGCGATATTGCTGATTCTTTTAACTGTTTGTAACAATTTGTATAATTTAATTTTTCAATTCGCAATTTAAAAAAAAAATATTACATTTTTTTATGTTCATTTTTTTTTATGTTTTATCTTGATTTAAAAAATTCAATACGAAGATATTTTGAGTTTATTTATGATTCTTTTGACTGTTATGCCTATTTGTACATTTTTTTTTTCGGATTCAGAATTTAAAAAAAAACTTACTGATTTATTATTTTTATGTTCAATTCTTATGTTTCTTTTGTTTCATGATCTTGTTTTAAAAATCAACACGTTGGCATTTTGAGATATTGTCGATTAGTTTAACGGTTTTTATGTAAAATCTCAATGATTTATCGCAATTCTTTGATGTTTTATATTTTTATTTTAGCCCCTCATATTTGTAGGCGCTAGGTACCTACTGTAAGTAAAAATTATTGTTTTATTTTAAAGTTTTATTTTAATTATCGTTCACTATTTTTATTTTTTGTGTTATTAAAAATACAAATTTCAGTGGTGTCTGTCTGTGTATCCGTAACTCTGGTTCAGTGAACTCTAGAATATGGATTTGCTTTGACTTTAAAAATTGGAACTGATTGTCAACTGGTATTGGAAAGATTCAGACAAGCGATAAATTAGGTACCAAGATTATTTTATTCAATAATTGTTTATTTAAAATGGCTATCTTTTGTTAAAATTTTTTAGCTATGTCGTAATAGTGTTCATTCGAAAGGCAAATTTCTGGCAAATGTTTATTTTTAATGATCCTGAGACATATATATGTATATATTTGTGAAACCAAAAGGAAAAATATACAAATCAATTATATAATATACACAAATCCTACAATAATATATTGAACAAAGTGTGTATGTATTGTAAAAGTAAAAAAAATGGACTGGAATAAATAGATATTAAAACATGTTGTTAATTGTTAAAATTTTAATAGTTCAATGCTGTACCTAACTACTTCCTGACTTTGTTTTTAAAACATCTCGCCTTTACTGAGTTTCATTTGATAGAGGCTTCGACCAAGTACCTTTATCTATATCGATGGACAGAGATTATGAAAACGACAAATTCTCAACGACAACCGAAATTTATGTTACTACATTTGATTTATTACTGCTTACGCGTGTGCTAAAATTATCATCTGGAACTTGGAACCTAATACTACATCCGTTACGGCCTCGCATTAGCCGTAGCCCAATCAGCTGGAACACGACAAGACACGAATGGATTTCGTTGAACTTCGCCAAAATGTAAACTGCACAACTCGCGACTCGGGTGCGATGGGTGACGGGATTGACTCCGTGTTCTCGTGTGGGTCCGAGTTCTTGTGCGGGTCCTTGTCCTGCTACGGGTCCGAGTTCTTTCGCGGGTTCTATCCGAGTCCGAGTGCCGAGTCCTTGGCCGGACCCGTGCGTCCCGGTAGTCGCCCAGTACCCAGTCCGCACCCAAGAACTCGGACCCGGGACCCACTCCAAGAACTCGAGTTCTTTTAAAAGGAAGCAGTCCTCGGATGCCTCCGGAAAAATGCAGAACTCACCCACCTCTAGTCGGCACGACATTTCATAACGATTGTGAATTTAGAACATCCGAATTTTTTATTTTTTTTATTTTTTTTTTTATTTATTTATTTATTTATTGATTGTTTGTAAATATTACATAATATAATACAATTAATGAACTTAAAATGTCCAACTAGGCGATTGTCCGTTTTAGGACATTCCAATATGATAATGTTTTTACATGTAAATTATAGTGTTGACTATTCTGTTGTTAAAATAATACATATGTATATACATATTCTAGAATACTTTCAGTTAAACCATGATATATTTTAATATTGTTTAGCTGACATAATAAACTAAAGAAATATTAATAGATAAAAACAAGAAAATTAATCTGAAAATGAAACTGAATTGAAGAAATTCTGTTGGTAAAGTAATACAAAAGAATATTCATAATCTAGTATACATTCAGTTATACCACGACATTTTTTTTTTTTTTTTACTATTGTTTAGCTGATATAATAAACTAAAGAAATATTAATAGATAAAACAAGGAAATGATAAATAAAAAAATTAAAAAATTAAAAAATGAAAGTAAAGAAGGAACTTTTCATTTAAGGAAAAATATCACGAAGAATTGAGCAATTTTCGAACTTACTTTATGTAAAAATACAGTTCCTGTAATGCTAATATAATACCAATATAAATTAAAATGTAAAAAAGAATGTAAAGAAAAACAATTTTATGTCCTACATTCTTAGCATATGAAATGAGACTTACTGGCAGACGGAATACTCTCCGCATATTGCAAACATTCCTTCTTTACATTTGGGAGGTCGACATCTATATCCGTATACGGTATTTCACCGTCTTCTTCCTGGGGCCCAGGTTCCGTCTTGATGGAAACATTTTCTGGATTAAGTAGATCCATGGCGCTGCTGTGGTAGCGATAGCTTCAAGCTCAAACAAATATATCTGAAAAGAAACAGTGATAATGGAAATCTTCAAATAAATTGGGGAAACAGTTTTTTTGTTACTGATATCTCAAACATATTTCTTGACAGTGTTCAATATTAGAATTTGTTACCGTTCGATTAAGTGGCAACAAATAAAAGTAAGGATGGGTATTTTTTTATCTAGAAATAAAAATAAAAATTTAAGAATACTAAAATGTATTACCACAAAAAAGACATAATAAAAAAATAAATGAACTAGCATCCTACTATTAAATCTGTCTGGCAAAGGGCTTGCATAGGTAAAATGAAGGTGTGATACCAGTTCCTTCTTGATGCGAAGTAGTAGATTCCGGCTCTTCACAGCAACTGTCCCAGTTTATAATTTATCCAAAAAATAATGTCTTAGTCCAATGCAAAACAGCCTCACGCTGCTGGTCTCCAAAAGGGTCACTCTTAACCAATCAGGATCGGCAGATGCCATCCGATTCCACCAATCAAATGGTTAATGCTCCATGTGCAAAGCTGATGCTCACAAAAATTGGCGAATGTGTTCGTAGAACCTCAGCCAAGAGAAATGCCCGCTGATCTGGGCTGGTGATCAAAGAATGGCCACTGCTTCCAATGCAAATCACAGATTCTATCTCTCTCAGGTTTGGCAACTCTCCAAGTCAAAATTGCAAGGCTGTCAATTTGACCAATAGCAAAATGACAATGTGTAGGTACTTAAAGGTCCCACAATCCAAGACCATAGATGCGATGTAAGTAAAGTGATGCACACACCTTGTTACAAATCTTACGTAAAATAAATGTTATCATTAATACTTCAGCTCGCGATTTACCAAAGAAATATTTTCCTTGGTGGTTATATTGGTGTTCGGCAACTGAAGTGTTTAGTTTAGGACATGCAAATATATATTTAAGTTTAGTACGATTTTCAGTTTTGAATAAGTAATTAATTATCGTTTTTTCTATAAATAATTTGAATACTTATTTGAATTTTTCACAAATAACTGAAAATTGAGAGAATCGCCATAAATCGTGGGGAAACTCAATAAATAACACATAATAATATCTTTCTCAAAATATAAACCGGTATTACCTTATCCGCTTTCAAAAGAATATCGGAAATACATACATTTGTAAATGATTATTTAAATCAAATGCAAATTTATGTAATTATTCTGAATCTCTGGCCGCGGATAATACGAAATATTTTTAAATAAAACCTTTTGATTTACCTTAATTACTTTAAAGGGAAATTGACTGCATTTGTGAAAATACATAGATATATTTTTTAAATTTTAATGGCTTTTCACCCCAAATTAATTAATTTCTAGCCAAATTATTTTTTTTAATTACGTGAAATGATCATTCGCTTTTGTTGTATGGGAAAACAGCCGGAATAATTTTTGTTGATGACATTTTCTTTTGTTGGTATTCGTGAAACCAGTGGCTAGAATTTTTACCAATTACTCTATGAAAATACTAAGAAAGGATAAGATAGGTTATGTTGGGTTATTAAAGGCCCGTTTATAATAGGAATAAGCGGTAAGAATAGGTCGGTGGCGTAATCCTTTATCCGTAATATTTTAGATCGTCGTTTATAATTGAAATAGGAATAGAATAGAATACGTCCATAGAAGTGACTGTGCAGCTGTCACTTGTCTATGTCAACTGTCAACCGAGAGTATATTCTTCCTCCATCTTATAAAAGTTATATTGTTTTATATAAATAAATATTGAAACGATGGATACCTCAGATATTGTTGCATGTGGAATGTTTTTGTCAATTCTGGGGCTAGCATACGCTGCAATAGGAGACACACTGTTGACGAAAAAAATAAGAAAAAAACGACGTTGGAGTGTGCGTCCCATTAATCATAAAAGGAAGAATCTATTTACTCCGCGTAAATACTTGTTCACAAAATTATTGTTCGATTGTCAAATACATAAATAAACCACTCTTGTCAAATTGTAGATACCATAGAGTATCAATTGAAAATACATAAATTTCGGTATATATCTCAGCTTTCTTTATTCCGTAACCGTAAAAGATAAATTTGGACCATCTTTTCGGTTATGGAAAAAAAATAAGAGATTATTGCCATCTATTATAAACGGATACACAGGTTTCCTATATTCCAACTTCTACGGCCTAGGACTTTACAACTTAAGCTGCTGCCAAACGCAAAGCTAACATCAAAAGTTAATGTACAGCGCATCATCTTTTCTACCGACACACGACGCTATCAAATATTTCTTCCTATGGTAGGAGAGGGGGTCAGTTGAATTCGAGAGCGGCCGAGGAACATAATTTCATCTGTCAAAGTGACAACTTACTGACAGCTTGAGCACGTTTTCGAAATGGATGATACTTGTCGCCTATTGCTGGATCTGTTGGACAGCTCATCCTCAGATGATGATGCCGCCAGCAGTGCTCAGTTGACTATATAATTATAAATGCTATTTATAAACTTTTTAGATTTTAAACAATCTGCGCGTCAATAGCGCATTTTCACATAACCTGACATAACCTCTCCGTCGAATCAGGAAATTCGCAGTTCGCACGCCGATCGACGAAAGCGACATATAATAAATTATTGTAAAATAAGCTCACGTCGATTTCCAAAAATGTCGAAGGCAAAGGCGGCAAGGACCAACACCAGGGCAGGGAACGAGAAGAGAGCACGAGAGCTGACGAGAGCAAACCAGATTACCCAGGAAAACAATTGAAAACAATCAACAAACGAACAAACTAGAAGCTTCTCTATGTAGGTATCAGGCCGTCCAACTTTATCAAAAAACCGAATGATATTACCATATAAACATACTGAGATTAAAAATATGATTAATTTTGAAAGGGCGAAAATTTGTTTACTTCAAATTCAAATATTGATTATATTTATATTTTAAATATATGTTAAGTATGTTTGCCAAATAAGGTTTTTCATGTTTTTAAATTTACTAGCACACATGACGATATGAGCTAACATAATAAATAAGATGATGCATTATTAGGCTGCTTATGTCATGGCTGTTAAAGGGAACACGGAACTTAGTTGGTAGCTCCGTAATTAAAATGACCCCCTCTCCTTTTTACGGCGGAGAGGGGGACGCATAACTTTTCAAATATCGCGTCGGGAGCGGTTACGTAAAATAAATTCGGTTAGCGAAGTTCAGAACCACACTTATAGCGCGTTATCTTTTTACGTGTGTCGGGTCTGTATGGGATTGTATGGCGAGCGCTATTGTGCTTTATATTATCTGTTGATGTGAGCTTTGCGTGTGGCAGCAGCTTTATTCTTACCGCTTATTCCTGTAGCGTCGAGATTAATACATTAAATAATTAATAATAAACCGCTCGACCTACTTAGTATCTACTCTCGGATTATGTACCTGCAGTCCAAACCGCAACGTAAACAATCTACGTACTACAAGACCTACTTGCCTACTCGCGACAATACTATTGCGCACTCCGCCTCGGATACTACGAGAACTCGCCAGAAGGTTCGAGCCTACGGCCTAGGCATAATTGCCACGCCGTCGAAAGTTCGCGAATGATCCAGATCGAGCGAGTGTCTTCGATTTAGTTGCCATCCATCTACCTACCGCTACCGTCGGCCGTCTAGTATAAATAGGCCCGACGCAGCGAGCATATCATCAGTGTTCAGTAATTACTATCGTTCGGCTGCACCTACCTACGATTACTACGGCTTAGTCTCGCGCGCATTCCTAGTATTTGTACACAACAAAGTCAAATATTGTGATTGTAAAATCAGCTGACAATTTATCAATAAACGCTATACTGAGTGAGAGATCTTTTCATTTATACCCCACGATAACCACAGTGGTGACCTACGACGTGAGTTAATTTGTAAGTGTTATCGTGTGCTACGTTTATTTTTTAAAATGTCTCTCCCGACCGACTCGACGAAGTCAGTTTCGCCGCCGGAAGTCAACCGCGTAGCTGTGAGGATTCCCCCGTTCTGTCCTAACGATCCAGAGCTGTGGTTTGCTATGGTTGAAAGGAGTTTTGAAGCTGCAGCAGTGACGGTGGAGTCGACGAAGTTCGGTTTCATCCTTGGGGCCCTAGATCCCACGTACGCCCAAGAGGTCCGGGACATTATTGTCAACCCCCCTGAAGTCGGAGCGTACACCCTGCTCAAGAGGGAACTCACGAAGCGCTTGAGCTCTACCCAGGAGCAGAAGACAAGGAGACTCCTGGAGCATGAGGAGAGGGGTGACCGAAAACCTTCACAGTTTCTTCGTCATCTACGCACCCTTGCGGGCAGCGCAGTGCCTGATGAGGTGCTGAAGACACTTTGGATGGGCAGACTTCCGCGAAGTATGCAAGTGGTTCTGGCGACACAACAAGGCACCCCGCTGGACAAGATGGCGGATCTCGCGGACGCCATAGACGACTATGCTGGCAGGCCAGGGGTCAGTGAAGTCTCTCCCCGGGCTCCTGACGAAGACTGCCTGATAGATAGGATGCAGAAGATGATGCTGCCGCTCCATGACGAAATAGACACCCTACGACGGGAAATTTCGACGCTGCGCTCTCAGGAACGCCCATCCAGGAGTACCAGTCCTCGTTGGCGGCAACATCGTTCGCGCAGTCGTTCCAGGGGTCGTCATATAGAAGGAAAATGCTGGTACCACTGGAAGTTCGGTACCAAGGCGCGCTCCTGCATCAAACCCTGCAATTTTGAGGGAAACGCCATGGGTTCACACTGATGGCGACCAGCACCAGCAGCCCGGCACAATTAAGTCGCCTCTTCGTAACTGACCGGGCAACTCGCATCCAGTTTCTCGTGGACACCGGCGCGGATCTCTGCGTTTACCCACGACGCCTAGTCCAAGGCCGTCCGGCCAAGCAGTCCTACGAATTGGCGGCCGCAAATGGAAGCACCATCGCGACGTATGGAAGCCTGACGCTCAACCTGGACCTAGGCCTACGTCGTGATTTTACTTGGAGTTTCGTCATTGCTGACGTCTCCAGGCCCATCATAGGAGCGGATTTTCTAGCACGATTCGAGCTCCTAGTTGATGTCCACAACAGACAATTGCTGGATCAGGTGACGAACCTGACAACTACAGGCAGGCGCAGTAACATGACCGCTTCCATTAAGACTGTAACAGGGACATCCCCCTACCACAAACTTTTACAACAGTATCCGGACCTTACGCGCCCTGACGGCGCCATGAAGGAAGTTCGCCATACTACCCTTCACCACATTAGGACTACTCCAGGTCCTCCAGTCGCAGAACGTCCTCGCCGCCTCGCCCCTGACAAGCTCAAACGGGCCAAGAAGGAGTTTGAGACCATGGTCCGATTAGGAATTGCCCGGCCTTCTTAGAGCTGTTGGGCATCCCCACTTCACATGGTCCCTAAGAAGGACGACCAATGGCGACCATGCGGTGATTACCGCGGATTGAACGCCAGAACTATACCTGACCGGTACCCAGTCCGACACATCCAAGATTTCGCCCAGTCGCTGAGGGATACCAAGATATTCTCCACAATAGACCTGGTACGAGCTTACAACCAGATTCCAGTAGCTCCTGAAGACATCCCGAAGACGGCAATATCCACGCCGTTCGGACTCTTCGAGTTTCCAGTGATGTCCTTCGGTCTCCGCAACGCAGCCCAGACGTTTCAACGTTATATCGATGAGGTCACCAGAGGATTAGACTTTTGTTACGCATACATCGACGACACCCTCATTGCCTCATCATCAGAGGAGGAACACACGAACCACCTCAAGACCTTGTTCCAGCGCCTGCAGGAATACGGGGTGGTCGTCAACGCCAGCAAATGCCATTTTGGATTGCCTGAAGTAAAATTCTTGGGGTACCTGGTGTCTGGTGAAGGCACTACACCCCTGCCAGAGAAAGTCGACGCAATAAAAAATTACAGTCGGCCTGAAACGGTGAAGGATTTACGACGCTTTCTGGGAGCTCTCAACTTTTATAGGAGGTTTCTCCCCAATGCAGCAGAGACGCAAGCACCGCTCAATGATTTCCTCACTGGAAAACAGAAAGGCAAGCAGCCCATTTCCTGGACAGCAGAGACTTTGGAAGCCTTTGACAAGTGCAAGGAAGCCCTTGCTCAGGCGACCTTACTAGCTCACCCAAAGTGTGAAGCCCCACTATCCATAGTCAGCGACGCTTCTGACACCACAGCTGGCGCCGCACTCCAGCAGCTCATCGCAGGTCACTGGGAACCGCTGGGTTTCTTTTCAAAGAAATTTAGCGCGGCTGAAAGAAAATACGGCGCTTATGACAGAGAACTCCTGGCCATCTACCTCGCTGTGAAACACTTCAGACACATGGTAGAGGGCAGGACGTTCACCATATTTACGGATCACAAACCCATCACTTTCGCCTTTCACCAGAAGGCTGATAAATGCTCCCCAAGGCAGTTCCGACACCTTGACTTCATTAGCCAGTTCACCACGGACATTCGCCACGTAGCGGGCAAGGATAATATCGTCGCAGATGCCCTCTCCAGGGTCGAGTCAGTCGACGCTCCCCTGGACTATGCAGCACTGGCAGCTGATCAGGTGAACGACACGGAACTAGAGCAATGCTTAAAGGGAAGTTCTAGCCTACAACTTAAGAAAGTGCGCATTCCCGGCATAAACACGGACTTATTCTGTGATATGTCTACAAATACAGCGAGACCTTTCGTCACCAAAAAGTTTCGACTTGCAGCATTTAATGCAGTCCATCAGCTGGCTCACCCAGGCGTCAAGACAACGGTTAAGCTCATAACTGAACGTTATGTCTGGCCGGCCATCAAGGCGGACGCGGGTAAATTTGCACGCAACTGCCTACAGTGCCAACGCAGTAAGGTGTCACGTCACGTGTCAGCACCCTTAGGAACTTTTCCCAGACCATCGGCCAGATTCGAGCATGTGCACATAGATATCATCATCATGCCCTCATCTGAAGGATGCCGATACTGCCTCACCTGCGTAGACAGGTTTACAAGATGGCCAGAGGCTTTCCCGATTAGGGACCAGGAAGCAGCAACTGTGGCGCGCGCTTTCTACCAGGGGTGGATTACCAGGTTCGGTACTCCGCTCCGAATTACAACTGATCAAGGAAGACAGTTTGAGTCAAGGCTGTTCAGGGAGTTAAACTGCCTGGCAGGTACGACTCAAATACGTACCACGGCTTACCACCCTGCGGCTAACGGCATGGTTGAGAGGCTACACCGCCAGCTTAAGGCAGCGATTAAATGTCATCAAAATGACCGCTGGACTGAGGCGCTTCCCACTGTGTTAATGGGAATCAGGGCAGCTTGGAGGGATGACCTCGCTGCCACTTCGGCCGAACTGGTGTATGGAGAGCCACTCCGCCTACCTGGAGAATTCCTCGTTGCTCGGCCAGCGAACGACGTCAGCACCAGCGATTTCCTCAAAGAGCTGAGGCAATATTTTAACAACCTAAGACCGGTTGAAGGTTCCCGACATGGCGAAAGAAAATGCTTCATTTTTAAAGACCTTCCCGCAGCTACCCATGTGTTTCTAAGGGACGACACCGTAAAAAGCCCGCTTCAGCAACCCTACACTGGCCCTCACCAAGTGGTACGCCGGAACGAAAGAACGTTCACCATTTTAAACAAAGGCAAAGAGGTAACGGTGACTATAGACCGCCTCAAACCTGCGTACATTGCCCAGAAAACTAAGGAAACTACGCAAGGAATAAGTTCAACCCTTCCTTTGCCCGCTACCAACACGGATCGCACAATTTATCAATAAACGCTATACTGAGTGAGAGATCTTTTCATTTATACCCCACGATAACCACATTCCTATTATAAACGGGCTTTTAAGGTAAGATTTGAGAGGTAAGGTTAGATTAGGTTAGGTTTAGTTTGGTTGTGTTAGTTTAGATTAGTATAAGTTAGGTAAGGTCAGGTTGAGTTATTATTTATTTTGTAAGAAACAAACAGCTTTTACATAATATACAATGATAGATATAAATATACAAGTAAACTAAAGTCAAGCCACAAAAGTTTCTTATGCTAAAGTTCATTGGAAATGAAGTTTTAATATCTTAAAATTAATTTGGTGTTAAAGGAAGGGGAGAGGAAGATGAAAATAGGAAGAGGATAGGAGATGCTCTCTATACATTCCATACTCCCATATTAATAATCGGTCGTACGCATTACTTTATTTTATTTCTTTACGTTATTTAAAAAAAATGTCCATGCTGTAAAATTTTGTATTATATTGTGCACATATACGAGGAATTCAGCGGCGTAGCTACCTTGGGGCTACGCGGGGCAGTGCCCCGGGGCCCTCAAACTCAGGGGGCCCTCGAATCCTTACCAGAAATCTCGATCGAACTGAACTTTTGGAAATTTCTCCCATTTTCAAAATAAATATGACAGGTTGCAACTTGCAACACCACTTTAATCATGACAACTCAGTTGAGAGAAATTCAAAAGTTATGCCTAGGGAATTCCCATAAATTCTTTCTGTAGGTTGGCAGTGTTGTCAATTTGACGGATAGTGATATGTGCGTCATTCCCCAACGATACTTGTAGCGTATTAAAATATGGATAAAAAGAAGAAACCCAGTGGTGCATTTAAACGCAAACAACGCCAAGAAAGAGAAGATAATAAACAAAAATTGCCCAAAATTGACAAGTTTTTTAGTCAGCCTTCTGCAAGTACATCTGGCCAAAATATTTCTATTGATAGTGACTCAAATAATGTGGTAACTGCAGTGTTGGTTGAGGATCCTACTGAAGAAGATTCGACAATTATTGCAGTTGGAGATACCTCCGCCGCCGATCATTTGAACGTGGATGATGTTTGCATGACACACATAAGAGCGGAGGGTTTGGAGGAACCACAGACCTCTTCATTTTTCGAAAATGTGTACGAAAAAACTTCTTATGACTTGGGAAACTTCACAAACCAAATATTAAGTGATAACGAAAAACGTCAAATTCTTGATATGGGGCCTTTACAGCCTTCAGGACCTTTTCCAACAGACATCAACCAGAACAATAGGTGTTTTTCAAAATTGTACTACTTTTCGTGTTCTAAATATGGGCCAGTTAATCGTTTTTGGTTGTGTTATTCCAAAATACTAGACGCTGCTTATTGTCAACCCTGCTGGTTATTTGCTTCACAAAGGAATAATGTTTGGTGTACGAGACGGGAATTCGAGATTGGAAGCATTTATCAGAAAGAATTAAACAACACAGTTGTTCGATTGGCCATTCGGAAGCATGTGCTGTGTATGAATTTTGGAAAAAAACGATACTAATACTATCGACAAGGAACTTGAAAATGAAATTCGTAACGAAGCATCATTTTGGAAAATGTTTCTTCAAAGGATATGCGATATCATACTTACCCTAGCAAAGAGTTCTTTGGCTTTGAGAGGACATCAAGAAGACTTAAGTCAGGAAGGATACCAAGGAAATTTTCTGCCCTTTGTAGAGCTTGTCGCCCGATATGATCACATTTTGCGGCAAGTTTTGGATATGCCCAAAGGTAATAATAATTATTTCCAAGTTTTTTATCGTTTTATTTTGTTTATAATTATTAACTGTTTAATTTGAGTAGACTTTTTTGAAATTGTGTTTTTTATGTTTTTAGGATCTACAAGATATCTGAGTGCAACCATTCAAAATTAATTGATTAGAGCTTGGGGACCAAACTCGAAACCCATCTACTAGAACAAATTAGAGCGTCACCGTTTTTTGCCATCATAATGGATACGACACAGGACATATCGAAGGTAGATCAGCTAATCATTGTTGTGAGGTATGCAGTAATAACCAGATCGGAAAATGGACAGCCAATTGATATAGAAGTAAAAGAAGTGTTTCTAGGCTTTTATGCAGCCATCAAACATGGCGCAGTAGATTTAGTCAACCAAGTGACAACATTATTTATCGTCAAAAATATTGATTTAAAAAAATGTGTGGGGTAAGGCTATGATGGGCAAGGCAAGGATATGATATATGCAAGGCCTGTATAATGTGTGGGGCAAGGCTATGATGGAGCCAGTGTGATGAGTGGTGTGTATAATGGTGTACAAAAACATATTGAGGATATCCAGCCTAAAGCAGAGTACGTACATTGTGCCACTCATAATTTAAATTTATATCAAAATACAGATTTTTTTCGCAACGTTGCAAGATTTGTATAACTTTTTCGGAAACAGCATCAAACGTTGGGATCTACTGTCAAAATTCACTGGCAAATCGGACACTACTTTAAAAAAACTAAATTCGACTAGATGGTCCAGTAGGGTCAATACGATATCTGCAATAAAACTTCGTTATTTTGATTTTATCAAAGAATTATCAGAAATAGTTCTAAAGAGTCCTAATAAAGATGAGCGTAGTGAAGCAGAGAGTATTAAAACAAAAATGCTAAATTGCGAGTTCGTGTTGCTTTGCGAATTCATGCACAGTGTATTGAACGACATCAATTATGCCTCCAAAACTTTACAAAAATGCGACATCAATTTGGGCGAGGCGAGTAAAGTTTTAGCAGAGACCAAAGCAAAGTTGCAAATTTATAGAAATGATTTCAAATTATCCAAGTGCAAAGCCAGTGAAACTGCAAGAAAATATGGTATTGATACCCATTTTCAAGAAAAAAGGCAAAGAAAAGCTAAAAAACATTTTGATGAATTACCTGCTGATCACCGATTTCCAAACCGAGAAAAAATATTTAAAATTGAGATTTTAAATAATGTACTAGACACAGTAATATCTCAATTAGATACACGTCTTATTGGTATGAGTGCAGTCTGTCATATATTCGATTTTCTAACACCAACATTTTTATTACATGTTGATGAAGCAACTTTATTACAAAAGTGTGACGAATTCCAAAGAAAATATTCAGATATAATAGGCTCTAGTTTTTTACTTCAATTCATTAATATTTACCATCTAGTTTTACCTCAACTAACTCAAACATAGATTGTTCACCAATTATGTAAGGAAATAATGAGCAAATATAGAGTGCTAGAATGCGACCTAACGGAAGTATTTACAGCAATGTTATTATTCTTTACAATTCCTGTCACTTCTGCAGCAGCTGAAAGGTCATTTAGCAAATAAAAAAAAATAAAAAATTATTTAAGAAATAAGATGGGCCAAACTCGACTCCGACATTTATCGCTAATAGCAATTGAAAAAAAAACCGCATCAAACCTGGATTTAAACGAAGTCATTGATACTTTTGCGAAAACTAAAGCTAGGAAAAAAATGTAAATATAATTGTTATTTAGTCAGTTGGTAGGCCCGACCTTTATATAATAAACCCTTGAATCTTCTCTATTTCGTTTTATTAGCCAAACCTACACCAAGTATTAATTGTAATTTATGTTGTTACTGTTTAATATTTTTATTACCTGCCCTGCAGTCTGCAGTGCACAAAAAAGAGCTTAAGTAGCTTAGCATTTTTAAAGTGTTTGTATATTTCATATTTTTATTTGATAAAACCTAATCAGTTTACATAGCAGTGGGGCCCCATTTTTTAATTTGCCCCAGGGCCCTTGGTTACCTAGCTATGCCACTGGAGGAATTGGGGATTTTTTTCGAATGTTTGTTCTACACGAGGGTAGATAAAATAAATCAGATTGTCGGGTTGATCTAGACGGAATTTAAAATGGTAAGTTCTGGTGAGTCCAGCCCATTATTTAGGATTTCGAACAATAAGATTTGATCAAAAATTAGATGTCGTGTTTGGATGGAGTTAAAATTATGAGATATAATGGATTCGGTATAATTTGAGAAGTGTAAGTTTATTTTATAATTTATGTGTTTAAAACATTTTTTTTAATTCTTTCTCTTCTTTCGATATGGGCTTGGTATAAAGGAGTCCAGATCGGTGAACAATGTTCCAGTGCGGGCGAATAAATGAGGTGTAAAGGGAATATACAGTGTTTATGACGTTGTGGAAGGGTTTTGCTATGCGAATTATAAATCCCAGCATTTTATTGGCTTTGTTAATGATGTCATCAGTGTGTTGGAAATAGTTTAATTTAACATCCAGTGTTACCCCAAGGTCCCTGATATATTTTACTTCATTCATGTGTGTGCCGTTTAGTGTGTGTACAAAGGATATTTTATTTTTATTACGTTTAAATGTTAACTTATTGCATTTCGCGATGTTAATAACAAGTTTGTTTAATTCGCAGTAGACAAAAAAACGATTGAGGTCCTTTTGAAGTTTAATGCAGTCATTGATTGATTTAATAACTAAGTATATGTTTTATCATCTGCATATGCTAGGAAATTTATTAATTACCTAGATTTTTCTCCTAGCATAATTGTTTTGACTGAAACTCAAATGAAAAATGTTATTCCATATAACTTATCAGATTATACCACAATTTCCTCTGCCTGTAAGCATACTGGTCATGATGGAGTCACTGTCTTCTTTCATAATACTCTGAAAAATGTTACCACTGAATTTATTGAATTTAAGTCAGCCAATGCAATAAAATTAACCTTTTTTCAAAACAACTATAAATATCATGTACTAGCCATATACAGATCCCCATCATTAAATGATTTTTTATTTGTAAAAGAATTAAAATCTTTTGTTAGAAATCTTGACAGAAACAATTTTACTTTTTCCATTTTGACAGGTGACATTAGTATAAATATTAATGATAACAATATAAATGTAAATTGTCAAAATGAGTATCTAGATTGTTTATCAAGCTCTGGATATATGTCATATATTAGCTCACCAACTAGAGTAACCTTAAGTAACTCTGCATGTTTAGACCACATATTTGTCAAGTCGCACAAGGCGACCAATATTATCTCTTCAATTCTTGAAACTAGTATCACAGATCATTACCCGACCTTTTATGGACACCATTTCAAAAATACACCTTAAACCAAAATTCTGTAACTCTAGAAAAAGTAGACATTGATAATAAAACTTTAAACTCTTTACTTCAGTCAGAAAACTGGGAAAATGTAATATCAATAGAAAATCCATATTTAGCATTAGAGAATTTCTATAATACTCTTAGAGATTATATTCTAAAAAGTGAAAGTAAAATAGTTGTCACTAACAGAAAATATAAAAAAATTAAACCTTGGATAACAGTTGGATTAATTATATCAATTAAACAAAGGGATAAATTATATAGAGAAATGATAAAATATCAAATGGATTGCTAAAATAATAATCTCAGAACAATGCCTTATCTGAAAACAAAATATCTAATGTACCGAAACTTACTAAATAGACTGATACGAAACTGCAAAAAGAAATACTATTGTGAACAAATTGAAAATGCTAAAAATAATACTAAAAAAACTTGGAATATTATAAATGAAATTGCCAACAAAAAAATTATTTCTTCAAATATTGTAAATGAGGTTAAAATAAATAATTAAATAATAAGTAACAAATCGACCATTGCAGAATGTTTTAATAACTTTTTTACAAATATAGTAGACGAGGTACTTGAATCTTCCGGCATTAATGTTAATCATGATTATATGGAGACATCTCCTCAATTAGATTCTAATAACGATTTAATTAACTCTATAGAATATTTTTCTCCTATTACATTTAAAGAAATTGAAAAATATATTGATAACCTAAAACCATCCAACTCTAAGGGAAATGATGGACTATCATGTGATACATTAAAAAAAATAAAACAACATGTATTAACGCCATTACAACATATTTTTAATATATGCCTCAAAGATGGTCATTTTCCAGAACAATTTAAAATCTCCACTATAATACCTATTCATAAATCTGGGGATACGCATAAATTAGACAATTACAGACCAATATCCCTTGTTTCAAACCTATCAAAAATATTCGAAAAATGCATCAAATTTAGAGTCATTGAACACTTAGAAAAATATAAAATTCTATCGAAAAACCAATACGGCTTTAGTAAAGATCTAAGCACTGAGGATGCCATATATGAATTGACAAAAAATATTTATACATCTATCGATAAAAAAAAGAAATGTCTTGCCATATTCCTAGATTTAAGAAAAGCTTTCGACACCGTTAATCATAATTTACTCATTAAAAAAATAGCTCGACTGGTCTTCAAAAAAGACACACTAAAATTACTATCAAACTATCTTAAAGACAGAACACAAAAAACAAAAATTGGGAATAATTATAGTTCAGAGACACAGATAAAAAACGGAGTTCCGCAGGGAACTGTTCTTGGCCCGATTTTATTCTTAATTTATATTAATGATTTATGTAATTTTGAAATCCCTGGTAAAATTGTTTCTTACGCCGATGACACGGCAATAATAGTAGATGGTAATAATTGGACAGAAACTTTTTCGAAAGCAACTGTATGTATTTCACTTGTTTCAAAATGGTTAAAATACAACAAACTTGTCTTAAACTACAGCAAAACATTTTACTTACCTTTTTATAAAAATATGAAAAACAAACCAAAAGACAACCTTAAAATTAGAATCCATAATACAACTTGCAATCAAGAATTGTGCTTCCTGTGCAACGAACTCGCTAATGTCAAAAATATAAAATATTTAGGAGTATCAATAGATATTAATCTTAATTCGAAATCACATATTAATCAAACCACTTCTAAACTAAGATATCTTACTTACATATTTTATGGACTCAAGGAAATTTTAAACGCTGAAAAATTGAAAATGATCTACTTCTCTTTGGTACAATCTGCAATCACTTATGGCATAATAGGATGGGGTGGTGCACCTGATACATTTATTAAGCCTCTACAAATAATTCAAAAACACATAATTAAAGTCATATATAACAAAAATAAAACATTCTCGACCGACCTATTATACAAGGAATCTAAATTATTTAACATTCGTAAATTATTTATATTACAAACTATGAAATATTTATTTAAAAACAAAAATAATTTCAAAATAAATGAAAACAGAATGAGCAAAAGAACAAATAATATATTTTACACCCCCCAAACCAATACTAAATTAATGCAGACACATAGCAGTTTCATTGGTCCTCGTACATTTAACCTTCTACCACTACAAACTCAAATGAAAAATTAAAAGATAGAATATATTAAAGGGGTAAAATTATGGCTAAATGAGGCAGATATTGAAACGCTTTTACTATAAATTTATTGATCCTTTCTACAACTCACTTGCTGAAACTTTATAAACTATTGTACATAATGTTTTCTCTTTACTTTTTATAATAACTATAAACAAAAAAAAACTTTTCTACTAATGTATATTATACTTTAGGTACTTGAAATATAGTAATCGTTTTATATTACCCACACTCAGGCAGTGCCTTAGTGGGTTTTCATTTCTTGTGTATACTATTTGGTATTATATATTGTGTTATTATATACTATCTATTAATATGTATAATATGTGTAAAGAAATGAAAAGAAATAAAGTAATAAAAAAAATAAAAAATAAAAAAAAATTAGCATGTAAAAAACATTTGTGAATGTCGTATATATACACATTAAATAATAATGGGACTAAATGAGAACCTATAGGTTAGGTTAAGTAGGTTTAGGTAAGGTTAGGTTAGGAAAGGTCATGTTAGGTTACGTTGGAAAAAGTTGGGTTATTAAAGGTTAGGTGAGGAGATTATAGGTTTGGTAAGGTTAGGTTATGATGGGTTATTAGAGGTTGGGTTATCTTAGGTTTGGTAAGTTTTTAGATTCTCACGGCCAAAAGGTTTGGTTAAATAAAATAATAATAATACTTTAATCAATAGTTTAAGGTGATGCACTACGACGCGTAACATTTCTAATCAAGCCGTTAACAATAACACCCCTTATTCAGATGGCGATAAGGTTTAAATTTCCGTTCAACACCATCTGTCTTTTTTGATAAATAGACAGGCACAAATATTTAATTGTTTTACGATAATTTTATAAAGAACTTAAATTCCTACATTATACAGTAAAACCGCAACCGAAAATGCGTTCGTAAGTTGGAGATTTTGAACTTTAAAGCAGTTTTTATTGGCCTGACACATTATTTTTTCTAGGCTTCTAAAAAACTTATCTAAAAAATAATGTATTTAATTAAAGCATCAAAAACATTTTTAAGTAAAGAAATTTTCAAACCAAAAAACAAGAATTTGCATTGCTACGCAGTGCATCGCCTTAAGCTTTTTTAGTAGGCGCTATTTTGTCGGAATATTGTTTTAAATATTTGTTTTTGATAAAAGATATTCAATTGTCTTTAGCCGTTCGATGTGTTTCCTTTTACAAAAACGTCTACAAAAATTAACTTCTCGGCAGGATCGTGCGGGACGTGCACAAATTATTATTATGTCGTGTATTTGTTGTGCTTTTCATGAATTTTTTTTTTATACCATTGAGGATTTGTGGAGTCACAACGTTTTCCGATAGCTGTATAAAAGTTTTTCCAACCTTTTTATATAGCTGTCGAAAAACGGAAATGGTGAGTGCTGGTCCTTGACGTAAAATCACAGATATAAATCACAGATACAGAAAGCAGTTTAGATTGGTGACTACTGAAGGTCATGTGAACTTAACCATAGAAAATCTGTAAATCTCAGTAAACCATACACAAATTCTAGACAACAAAGTTTCAGTTTATGAATATTCTTTGAAGTGTGTGACGGTATTTACTGTCACGGGAAAAAATACTTCATGTGCTCCTCTGAGTCTGAGGATGATTCAGCTAAAATATCAATCATACTACAATCTCGACAAAATATAGAACAGCGACACGAACTAGAGAATCTTCGAGCCGAGCTAGCGTGCACGAACATGGAGAACTCGCTGCCTCGTTTTATTCACATACGATCGGAGTCTCCTTTTAG
>JAIUSX010000366.1:0-30380 GCA_026573805.1 Hesperophylax magnus | reverse complement strand
TCAATTAATCGGAGTATTTTTACGGTAATCTATCATTTTTATGAGTTGATTGGGGACGGAACCTTTTTTACGATAATTTAATCAGATTTTCAAGGTTTTACAACATTTTATAGTCTATTACTATCCTTTTTTTATTTTCCAACTTTTATCCCATTTTTACCGTGTTTTACGTTATTTTAGCACGTGTTATCATTTTTTACAGTGTTGAGCCATGCTGGACTTTTTTTTACTATTTTTTCCGTCTTTCACCATACATTTTCTCTGTTTTGCCGTTTTTTTTCCATGTTATCATTTTTACCGTGTTTTACGTTATTTTAGCATGTATTATCATTTTTTACAGTGTTGAGCCATGCTGGACTTTTTTTTACTATTTTTTCCGTCTTCCACCATACATTTTCTCTGTTTTGCCGTTTTTTTTCCCATTATATCTTTTTTACCGCTTTTTACATTATTTTACCACATTTTATCATTTTTATCGTGTTTTTCATTATTTTCAACTGTTTTTAGAGATATTTTAACATATTTTACGATGGTTTTATCATATTTTACGATTTTTTTACCTTTTTTATTTATGTTCTACCATATTTCACAATGTTTTACGATGTTTCAACATCTACCGCCATATATTTGACTGGTTTTTATATGATGTTTTCCAAATTTTACTATGTTTTTCATGGTTTTTTCAAGTTGTACGGTGTTTTACGTCTTTCGTCTTATTTGATTGTTTCTACGGTTTTTAATAATTTTTTGCAATATTTTTCAAGGTTTAGCATAGTGTTTGCTGTTTTACCGTCATCCGCCATATATTTGACTAGACTAAACGGTTTTAAACCTATTAATCGGCATATTTCTACGGAATTCTATATGATTCTAGTAGGTGGTGAAATAATTCGTATGTGGATAAAAGGTTGAAATTTTGATACTTCATTATAAGACGTGGTAAATATGGTAAAACTTAGTAAAAAAAAGGTGAAACATGTGTTTTACAAGTCTTCCGCCATATTTTTGACTGGTTTTTAATGATCTTTAGCAATATTTTACTATTTTTTTAAGGTTTAGCAGGTTGTTCGCTGTTTTACCGTCTCTCGCCAAACATTTGATACATAAAATAGTTTTAAATGATGTCGTACCGTCTTTTACGACGATTTACTAGGATAAACCAATTAATCGGCATACTTTTAAGGAAGTCCATCATTTTTAGTAGTTAATTGCGGACGAAGCCTTTTATTTACCATAATTTGATCAGATTTTCAAGGTTTTACCATATTTTACCGTCTTTCACCATACATTTCAGCGTTTTTTACCGTTTTTATTAGTTTTTTACAAAGTTAAACCTGTTTTCACTATTCTGTTACCGTATTTCAACGTCTTCCACCATACGTTCCTCTGTTTTACCATCGTTCTTTTATATTCTACCTTTTTTCGCTATTTTTTACCGTATTTCACCGACTGTTTTTGTCCGTCACCACACGTTTCTCTGTTTTACCGTATTTTATCCAATTTTAGAATTTTTACCGTGTTTTACATTATTTTAGCACATGTTATTATTCTTCGAAGTGTTTTTCTATACTCGACCTTTTTTCACTATTTTTTTACCGTATTCCACCAAAATTTTCTCTGTTTTTACCGTATTTTAACCAATTCTAAATTTTTTACCGTGCTTACATTATTTTAGCCCATGTTATCATTCTTCACAGTGTTTTTCTATATTTGACCTTTTTTCACTATTTTTTTACAGTATTTTAACGTCTTCCACCATACGTTTCTCTTTTTTACCATTTTAATCCGATTTTAGAATTTTTACCGGGTTTTACATTATTTTGGCACGTTTTATCATTTTTCACATTGTTTTTCTATATTCGACCATTTTCACTATTTTTTACCGTATTTCACCGTCTACCATCAGACGTTTCTACGTTTTACCATCTTTTATCCCATTTTAGAATTTTTGCCGCGATTTAAATTATTTTAGCACGTGTTGTCATTCTTCACAATGTTTTACAATGTTAAACCTGTTTTCACTATTTTTACCGTATTTTACTGTATTCCACCAAAATTTTCTCATTTTTAAAGTATTTTATCCATTTTTACCGTGTTTTACATTATTTTGGCACATTTTATCATTCTACACAGTGTTTTTCTATATTTGACCTTTTTTACTATTTTTTACCGTATTTCACCGTTTACCACTACATTTTTCTCTGTTTTACCATCTTTAATCCAATTTTAGCATATTTTCCATGTTTTACATTATTTTAGCACATGTTGTCATTCTTCACAATGTTTTACAATGTTAAACCTGTTTTCACTATTTTTACCGTATTTCACCGTCTTCCACCACAACTTTCACTGTTTTACCCTATTTTATCCAATTTTAACATTTTTACCGTGTTTGACATTATTTAAATAATGATAAATATTATTTAAATAATGCTTATTTATATGTCACAGTGTTTTACAATGTTTGACCTGTTTTCACTATTTCATACCGTATTTCCCAGGTAAAATAATGTTTTATCACATTTATATCATAAAATTTTATTCAACATTTGTTAACAAGACAAAGCAGTGAAAAATTGAGTAAACATTGTAAAATGTAAGACAGTATTTTTTACCATGTTTTATGATATTTTACCCTAGTTACGGTTCTTCATCATATTTGTGTTTCTGCATATTTACAGTATTTTATCCTTTAAACCATTTTTTTGCCATTTTTATGCGTTTAAGCGTGTTTAATGGTAATTGCGTTTCTCTACCATTATTGTGTTTCAGCATTTTTGAAGTTTTTAATATTTTAGAGATTTTTACCATTTTTAGGCGTTTTCAATGCTAGTTGCTTTTCTTTGTAATAGTTGAGTCTAAGCTTTTTTACAATATTTCATCCTTTTAAAGATTTTTATGCTTTTAAGCATATATAATGCTAGTCGAATTTCTCAATCATATTTGTGTTACTGCAGTTGTACAGTACTTTATACTTTTGACCAATTTAATATTTTTATGAGTTTAGTGTGTTATTCCATTTTTAATAAACAATTTTCATCATAAAAATTACCATCATTCCACTATCCACCTTGTTTTGCAAATTTTAGTATGTTTTACAAAATTCTTCATCCTTTACCATCTTTTCACAATATTTATATATGTTTAGAGTTATTAAACGTTGGGCATTTTTACCGCATTTTACTATTGATTTTGTATTTCTTCGCCATTACTATTTTTTTACTTTACTTACCGCATTTTTACACTTGTTTTTTTGACTATTGTCCGTATTCATTGGTGAATATTTTACTGATTTAACCTATTTCAAAATTAATTATCAATTCGACAATTGATATTCTACAAATTATTGAATGGACAAATGGGCAAAAATGTCCTTAAAGGAATATCCAATGTAGCCACTGTCCAAAGTGTTGTCCAATTGGACAAGATTTAGTCCAATCGGACAAGACCGTGTCCGATCGGACAAATAATTGTCCGATCAGACAATTTTTTGTCCAATCGGACAAATAATTGTCCGATCAGACAATTTTTTGTCCAATCGGACAATATTTTGTCCGATCGGACAAAACTGTGTCCGATCGGACAAATAATTGTCCGCTCGTTTATAATAATAATAATTGTCCAATTTTATGTCCGATCGGACAAATAATTGTCCGATCAGACAATTTTTTGTCCAATCGGACAAATAATTGTCCGATCAGACAATTTTTTGTCCAATCGGACAATATTTTGTCCGATCGGACAAAACTGTGTCCGATCGGACAAATAATTGTCCGCTCGGACAAAACTGTGTCCGATCGGACAAATAATTGTCCGCTCAGACAATTTTTTGTCCAATCGGACAATATTTTGTCCGATCGGACAAAACTGTGTCCGATCGGACAAATAATTGTCCGCTCGGACAAAACTGTGTCCGATCGGACAAATAATTGTCCGCTCAGACAATTTTTTGTCCAATCGGACAATATTTTGTCCGATCGGACAAAACTGTGTCCGATCGGACAAATAATTGTCCGCTCAGACAATTCTTTGTCCAATCGGACAATACTTTGTCCGATTGGACAATTGTCCGATCGGACACAGTTTTATCCGATCGGACAAAGTATTGTCCGATTGGACAAAGAATTGTCTGAGCGGACAATTATTTGTCCGATCGGACACAGTTTTGTCCGATCGGACAAAATATTGTCCGATTGGACAAAAAATTGTCTGATCGGACAATTATTTGTCCGATTGGACAAAAAATTGTCTGATCGGACAATTATTTGTCCGATCGGACATAAAATTGTCTGATCGGACAATTATTTGTCCGATCGGACACGGTCTTGTCCGATTGGACTAAATCTTGTCCAATTGGACAACACTTTGGACAGTGGCTACATTGGATATTCCTTTAAGGACATTTTTGCCCATTTGTTCACCGTTTACCACTATATTTTTCTCTGTTTTACCATCTTTAATCCAATTTTAGCATTTTTTCCATGTTTTACATTATTTTAGCACATGTTGTCATTCTTCACAATGTTTTACAATGTTAAACCTGTTTTCACTATTTTTACCGTATTTCACCGTCTTCCACCACAACTTTCACTGTTTTACCCTATTTTATCCAATTTTAACTTAGTAGGTTAAATCAGTAAAATATTCATCAATGAATACGGACAATAGTCAAAAAAACAAGTGTAAAAATGCGGTAAGTAAAGTAAAAAAATAGTAATGGCGAAGAAATACAAAATCAATAGTAAAATGCGTTAAAAATGCCCAACGTTTAATAACTCTAAACATATATAAATATTGTGAAAGGATGGTAAAGGATGAAGAATTTTGTAAAACATACTAAAATTTGCAAAACAAGGTGGATAGTGGAATGATGGTAATTTTTATGATGAAAATTGTTTATTTAAAATGGAATAACACACTAAACTCATAAAAATGTTAAATTTGTCAAAAGTATAAAGTACTGAACAACTGCAGTAACACAAATATGATTGAGAAACTCGACTAGCATTATATATGCTTAAAAGCATAAAAATGGTAAAAATCTTTAAAAGGATAAAATATTGTAAAAAAGCTTAGACTCAACTATTACAAAGAAAAGCAACTAGCATTGAAAACGCCTAAAAATGGTAAAAATCTCTAAAATATTAAAAACTTCAAAAATGCTGAAACACAATAATGGTAGAGAAACGCAATTACCATTAAACACGCTTAAACGCATAAAAATGGCAAAAAAATGGTTTAAAGGATAAAATACTGTAAATATGCAGAAACACAAATATGATGAAGAACCGTAACTAGGGTAAAATATCATAAAACATGGTAAAAAATACTGTCTTACATTTTACAATGTTTTCTAGATTTTTCACTGCTTTGTCCTGTTAACAAATGTTAAATAAAATTTTATGATATAAATGTGATAAAACATTATTTTACCTGGGAAATACGGTATGAAATAGTGAAAACAGGTCCAACATTGTAAAACACTGTGACATATAAATAAGCATTATTGCAAATTACTGCAAAATAAAGCAATGCGAATAATACTTAAGCGCAACATATACACACGGATAAGAGACATGTTAAAGGAGCTGAATATTTTGACGGTGAAGCAAACTGTGTATTTGAATGTACTTATTTTTATACATAAAATTAAATTAGGGATGATGTCTAAGGAACTGAAAAGAAAAATAAATTACAATAACGAGATACACGGACACGGGACGAGAAATTCTAAGCAAATTAGATTGCCAACAAGAAAAAAAACAAGCACCCAAAAATCTCTGATGTACCAGGCCGTTCAACTCTATAACAAAATCCCGAAGGAAATTGCTGTGATAGAAAATATTAATAAGTCCAAAAATGAATTAAGAAAATATGTCTATCTCAATTATTAATGTTTCTTTTTTTGTGACTTTATTGAAATATTTAAAGAAAGATTATGTTTGCCAAACAATGTACATGTTTATATGTTTATAAAACTATTAGCACACACGAAGATGTGAGCTAACTTAAGATTAATAAATAAATAAAATAATATTTATCATTATTTAAATAATGTCAAACACGGTAAAAATGTTAAAACTGGATAAAATAGGGTAAAACAGTGAAAGTTGTGGTGGAAGACGGTGAAATACGGTAAAAATAGTGAAAACAGGTTTAACGTAGTAAAACATTGTGAAGAATGACAACATGTGCTAAAATAATGTAAAACATGGAAAAAATGCTAAAATTGGATTAAAGATGGTAAAACAGAGAAAAATGTAGTGGTAAACGGTGAAATACGGTAAAAAATAATAAAAAAAGGTCAAATATAGAAAAACACTTTGTAGAATGATAAAATGTGCCAAAATAATGTAAAACACGGTAAAAATGCTAAAAATGGATAAAATACTTTAAAAATGAGAAAATTTTGGTGGAATACAGTAAAATACGGTAAAAATAGTGAAAACAGGTTTAACATTGTAAAACATTGTGAAGAATGACAACACGTGCTAAAATAATTTAAATCGCGGCAAAAATTCTAAAATGGGATAAAAGATGGTAAAACGTAGAAACGTCTGATGGTAGACGGTGAAATACGGTAAAAAATTGTGAAAATGGTCGAATATAGAAAAAACAATGTGAAAAATGATAAAACGTGCCAAAATAATGTAAAACACGGTAAAAATTCTAAAATCGGATTAAAATGGTAAAAAAGAGAAACGTATGGTGGAAGACAGTAAAATACGCTAAAAAAATAATGAAAAAAGGTCGAATATAGAAAAACATTGTGAAGAATGATAACATGGGCTAAAATAATGTAAGCACGGTAAAAAATTTAGAATTGGATAAAATACGGTAAAACAGAGAAACGTTTGGTGGAAGACGGTGGAATACGGTAAAAAATAGTGAAAAAAGGTCGAGTATAGAAAAACACTTCGAAGAATGATAACATGTGCTAAAATAATGTAAAACACGGTAAAAATTCTAAAATTGGATAAAATACGGTAAAACAGAGAAACGTGTGGTGACGGACCGAAACAGACAGTGAAATATGGTAAAAAATAGTGAAAAAAGGTAGAATACAGAAGAACTATGGTAAAACAGAGGAACGTATGGTGGAAGACGTTGAAATACGGTAAAAAAATAGTGA
Source organism: Hesperophylax magnus (assembly GCA_026573805.1). NCBI lineage: Eukaryota > Metazoa > Arthropoda > Insecta > Trichoptera > Limnephilidae > Hesperophylax > Hesperophylax magnus. Next base: position 23,248 of record JAIUSX010000366.1, on the reverse strand, counting down.
AAACACGTTTAACTTTGTAAAAAAACTCATAAAAACGGTAAAAACGCTGAAATGTATTGTGGAAGACGGTAAAATATGGTAAAACCTTGAAAATCTGATCAAATTATGGTAAAAAAAGGCTTCGTCCGCGATAGGGTCTTTTCACAGTTTTTTTTATTGTCTAAAAAATGTTAGAATATGGCAATATAAATGCAATTATCTTAGGTTGGCTATAAGGTATCTGGAAACATTGTTTGGTTGGCAATTCTGTTGAACCTTGTCCTATTGCCTATTACTAAGAAGCAACCTGTCAATGTGTACATTTGTAAGAAGAAGAATAAAGTTATTACTGCTTAAAACTGAACCCATTTTATTGAAATAATCACAGGTTATGGGCCCAGAGTCGCTAATCTGTTGATGAAGTTAAAAGTACGCAAAATAAATTAACTGGAGTGAATATCAGCGAAAAGTGAGGTTAGGTTGCCGGAACGCGTGCAGAAAATTTTCGTTGAGAATGATAAAATACCACTGATGTATCTGATCAGGCAAGGCAGGATAGCAAAATGGAAGGAAACGCGATGACTACCAATGTATTGAAGTTGGAAGGGGCAAGGAATTGGAATATTTGGAAAAATTTCAAACGACAGTACTTCTCAGATGACAGGGATGGCTGGACATTGTTGAAGGGCGCACTATGAAACTTGAAGATGTTACCGCGCGAACCACTTGGGAGACAAAAGATGCTAAAGCTCAGACGCTGCTGGTTACGAGAATGTCGGAAAACGTTATGCTACATATCACATCGTGCACAACTTCGGCTGCAATGTGGAGTAAGCTTCTAAGTGTATATGAACAGAAGTCGGAAACCAGTATCCATATTATCCAGCAAAGATTCTTTCAATACAGATATGAGAAAGGCACCGAAATGTCAGTTTTTCTCTCTAAAATTCAAGAGATGCAAAGTCAGTTAAAACAAATGGGCGAGGATATGTCTGGTAAATTAATAATAACTTAAGTCTTAATGAGCTTGCCAGATGAATATAAACATTTTATATCGGCGTGGGAATCGGCGCCAGACGACAAACAAACGTTCGACAATTTAGTAGCCAGGTTATTAATTGAAGAGGAAAGGGTGAAAGTTAAAAGTGATGAAATACAAGATACTTCGTCCTCATCTGCGTTCGTAGCTAAAAGAAATATCAAGTGTTACATGTGTGGTAAAGTCGGACATTTACAAGCTAAGTGTAGAAGTAATCGAGACAGTGAGAAAAAGTTAAACGAACGTAAATGCTTTTACTGTGGAAAATTCGGGCATTATAAGGCGCAGTGTCGGTTTAAAAAGTCAAAGAAAAATAAGAAAACAAGTAATGCTTTTGTAGTGTTGAATTCCTCGCATACAAATTATGAAAAATCAAAGTGGTTAGTTGACTCTGGAGCGAGCGAACACATGTGCAACGATCGCTCTTTATTTACATCATTTTCAAATGTTCCGCAAAAGTCTGTTATTGTTGGAAATGGAGCTATCATTAGTGTGTTAGGCTGTGGACAGATGGCGGTACAAGTCTATAATGGGACTGAATGGATAAGTTCAACCATAAACAACGTTTTGTTTGTTCGGGATCTGAAGTCAAATTTATTTTCTGTGAAATGCGCAGCTGACCGCGGATACACTATGGTCACAAGTGACAGTTCGTGTTTATTTTATAAAAATGGCGTTGTTTGTGCGATAGCAAGTCGAGTAGACAGTTCATACTATATGGATTTTCGTTTCAAATGCGAGGTCGCAAGTGTTGCTAATATTATTAAAAATGACCTATACGAGTGGCATGAGAAATTCGCACATCAAAACTTTGATTACGTGAAGAAAGCATTGCAGAAAAATAACATTGAAGTAAAACAAACTGACTTACCCCAATGTGAAAGTTGCTTGAAAGGAAAGATACACCGGCTACCATTTAAGAGGAGTGAGCATGTAAGCACAAAAACATGTGAAATCATACATGGGGATACTTGTGGACCCATGGAAGAAAAATCAATTGGCGGGTCGAGATATTTTGTCGTTCTAAAGGATGACTATTCTAACTTTAGAAGTGTGTATTTCGTTGAAGCAAAACACGAGATTAAGCGCTGTTTGGAGGATTTTATAAATAAAGCCGAAAATAATACTGGAAACAAAGTCAAGATATTTCGGAGTGACAATGGGCTAGAATTCATAAATAGAAATGTAAAGGAAATATTTTCCAAGCGTGGGATAACCCACCAGACTGCTGTTCCCTATACTCCCGAACAAAATGGGAAAGCTGAAAGGGAAAATAGAACCGTAGTTGAAACAGCACGAATTTACCTAAGAAATTGTGGGCAGAAGCGGTAAATACTGCTGCTTTTGTCTTGAATAGAACTGGGAAAGGTAAAGAAGAAAATTCTCCATATGAAATATGAACAAATAGTAGTTTTGATGTTCATCAACTGAAGGCATTTGGTTCACCAGTGTATGCACACATCCCAAAAGAGAAAAGAAGGAAATGGGATAAGAAAAGTGAGAAGGGTTTGATGGTAGGTTATGCTGAAAACGTCAAAGGCTATAGAATTTACTTCCCTAAGAAAAACAGCGTAGATGTAAAGAGAGATGTAATTTTCTTAAGTCAAGAGGAAACAGAGGAAATTGAGGATGTGTCGGATCAGAATACTCAAATTTTGCTGACATCAGAAGAAACAGTGGAAGAACAAAAGGTTGCTGAATGTGAGGAAACTCAATTTACCCAAAATGACAGTCATACAAATCTCACTGTAAACAGTTCTTTATGTAAAAGTGAAAGACAGAGTGAATATGAGCCATGTGATGGTGAACTATCAGACCTAGATGAAACATTGTTACCTCAAAATGAAATAAACAAGCGGGTGAGGAAACCGACAACATTCTATCAATGTCAAAATGTTGTAAGTGAAGCAAATGAGCCAGTGACATACAAAGAAGCTATGGAAAGAAGCGATGCAAATAGGTGGAAAGAGGCAATAAGTAGAGAATTGCAAACTTTAGAAGAGAATAATACTTGGGATTTTTGTAATGCACCAGTACATGAAAAGGTAGTAAGTAGCAAGTGGGTTTTTAAGCTTAAAGGAAATGGTAATGTAAAGCAGTATAAGGCTAGGCTAGTTGCAAGGGGGTTTGAACAAAATGGTTGTTTTGATTTAAGTGACATTTACGCTCCTGTGGCTAAATAATCAACATTTAGAATTTTTGTAGCGATAGCGACTAAATTAAATTTACCTATATATCAAATGGATGTAATAGGGGCGTTTTTGTATTGCGATATAGACAAAGAAGTCTATATTAAATTGCCAGAAGGGGCTTATTCTGAGGTAAATAATATTGTAAAGCTAAATAAGTCACTGTACGGTTTAAAGAGTTCACCAAAGTGTTGGAACATAAAATTCAATTCTGTAGTAAATAAAGAGGGTTTTGTTAAATCTAACTGTGACTCGTGTTTATATTTAAAGTATTATGACAATGAGAAAATGTACATTTTACTTTATGTCGATGACATTTTAATTTTTGGTACAAACGAGGAAGATATTTCTAAATGTAAGAGTATATTATGTAAAGAGTTTAAAATGAAAGACTTAGGGCTAATATCAAATTTCCTAGGTATAAATGTAAAGCAATATTTGAAAACTGGTATTACAGAGTTAGATCAGAGAGAATATTTGGAGAATATTTTAAAAAGATTTAATATGCAAAATTGTAAGCCTATGTCAACCCCTATGGACCCTAATTTTAACACTAAAATATTTGTAAAAGACAGTATTGCTGTAGACAACAGTATTCAGAATTTGTGCAGACAAATGATAGGATGTCTAATGTATGCTGCATCAGGTACCAGGCCTGATTTGTGTTTTCCGGTTTCTATGTTAAGTAGATATCAAACCTGCGCCAACAATGAGCTATTAAGTGCATTAAAGAGAGTGTTAAGATATATAATGTATAGTCTAAATTATAAGTTAATTTATAAATGTAATGATATCATTTTGGAAGGTAACAATGATATCATTTTGGAAGGTAACAATAACAATGATGCTGGTATTTCTGGTAATATACGTTACAGACAAAATAGCTCCAGTAAAATTTATGAAATTGTTAACATGTTTGCTGATTACTTTAAGGACGTGTATGAACCTGATATTCCAGATGACTTAATTCCTTACTTCAATACGGATTTAAATTTACACTTATCGCAAATACACATTGATATTGAAGACATTATAGTCTGTATTAAATCACTTGAACCTAAAACAAGCTCGGGACCTGATAAGATTCCTTCCATCTTACTTAAGAATTGTGTCCAAAGTTTATCTGTTCCGCTTAATATACTGTTTAATAAGTCACTCTCCACAGGACACTTTCCAAAATTATGGAAACTTAGCTACTTAACTCCTGTATTTAAAAGTGGTGATAAATCCTTTGTTGAAAATTATCGGCCTATCTGTATTCAATCGTCTATACCTAAACTATTTGAGAAATTGATTCTTAAGAAAATCAGCTTCTTTGTAAACTCTTGTATCGCAACTTGTCAACACGGCTTTATCTCCGGCAGATCAACTTTGACTAACCTAACATTATATGAAAATTTTATTTCCAATGCACTTGCCAACAAACAACAAGTTGATTCTATATATACCGACTTCAGTAAGGCGTTTGATAAGGTCTGTCATAAAATCCTCATTAATAAACTTTTGAAACTCGGAATTAATGGAAACCTTTTATCTTGGTTTAAGAGTTACTTACTTAGGCGTCAGTTAACTGTCTGTATTAATGATCACTTATCCTACATGTTCGAAGCTACCAGTGGCGTACCCCAGGGTTCGCATCTTGGTCCTATACTTTTTAATTTATTCATTAACGACGTAACAAACATATTCACCCGTGTTCTCATTCTAATGTTCGCTGATGATATGAAGATATATAGAATTATTGACAATATAGAGGACTGTCTAACACTTCAATCTAATATTAATAGCTTTAACGATTGGTGTCTTAAAAACAAATTAACACTTAATGTAAAAAAATGTCAACTTATGAGATTCCACAGAAAAAAAAACCCATTGTTGTTCACCTACTTTCTCAATAATCACCCCTTATTATCTGTTGATGAAATAAGAGACCTTGGTATAACCTTTGACACTAAATTAACTTTCATTAAACATATTAATAATCTAACCAGTAAAGCAATGCAAATGTTAGGTTTTGTCTTACGGATTTCAAAGGATTTTAAAAATTTAAAAACTGTCAAATTACTTTACACTTCACTTGTTAGAAGCCAACTAGAATTTAACACCACCATTTGGAGTCCTTATTACAGTGTACATGAGAATTCCCTTGAGCGCGTCCAACATAAATTTTTAAGTTATATTAATTTTAAATTGGGAATACTCATCGAAAACATTAATTACCCCTCTCTGTTACATTTATTGGGACTCGATACATTAAAAGAAAGAAGAATTTGTTTTGACCTATTTTATTTATTTAAAATCATTTCCAACCTGTTGAACTCCCCTGAACTTCTTTCGCTAATATGTTTCCGTGTACCTAGTCGATCAGTTCGTTTCAAATTACCTTATCACTGCAACAATACAGGATCTAACGCTGAACTCAATTCCATAATGAATCGCCTACATGTACTTGGTAATAAATATGTTTTGGATGAATCTATAAACATTGCTAGTTTATCCTCATACAAACACCACCTAATTAAAACTGTATGTCAGCGCTTCTCTGATTGAATATTACCAAATACAGTTTTAAAGTATTAGTTTATCCGGGATTTATTGTAAATTAATTGTTTATATATTTATATATACACATTGTTGCATTGTATTTATAATAACCATTTCTATTGTTCTCTTTTATGTATTTTGTATTTATATTTTTTTATCTATGTATATTCTGTATTTATAATAAGTAAAAAAAAATGTTATTCTTTTGTAAAAGCCGCTATAATCGGCGTTAATAAATAAATAAATAAATAAATAAATAAATAAATAAATAGATATTGCGATGCTGATTGGGGTGGTGATATCAAGGACAGACAATCCACTTCTGGTGATATACTTTTGATTTATAATTGTCTTGTCGCATGGAGTTCAAAGAAGCAGGCCTCTGTTTCTTTGTCATCCACTAAATCAGAATATATATCTATGAGCATGGCTGCTAGTGATGTGTCATGGCTTATAAATCTGCTAACTGAACCTGATTTTAAAAATATTTGCCCTGTTAATATATTTTTTGACAATCAGTCGGCATTAATAAATGCAAATACAGATGCTATAAAGCGATTAAAACATGTAGATATTCGCTATCATTTTGTTAAGGAATTGGTAAGAGAAAATAAGATTTGTGTAAGATATGTTAACACAAATTTGCAACCAGCTGACATATTAACAAAAGCTTTAAGCAGAGAGCTGATTGTAAAACATTTAAATAAGTGTGGTGTTGTGGGCAAAACTGTATAACATAATCAATGTTAAAATAGGAATTATTATTAGTTTGTTTATGTTTAACAACTGTATTTACATTGAGAAGGGGTGTTAGAATATGGCAATATAAATGCAATTATCTTAGGTTGGCTATAAGGTATCTGGAAACATTGTTTGGTTGGCAATACTGTTGAACCTTGTCCTATTGCCTATTACTAAGAAGCAACCTGTCAATGTGTACATTTGTAAGAAGAAGAATAAAGTTATTACTGCTTAAAACTGAACCCTTTTTATTGAAATAATCACAAAAAAATTAAGTAAAATATTACTACAGTAACGTAATTTTTCTGTTATTTTTACGACGATGAATAAAATTTTTATAACACTTTAAAATGTGCTATTTTTAAAATGCCGCCAAAGCGACATTTTTGCGCCTAATAGCTCTATAATGTCAGCTCCGTCGATTCCCGCCAGTGTTACCATGTGCATGTTTTTTACCATGTTTTCATGGTATTTTGGGTCATTTCTAACTCCATGGTTTTTTCAATAAAACAATGTCGAACAAGACACCAAAAACCTGTACTTTCGAATGAGATACGAATTTTCAGCATGGGTCGCGTGGGGAAAATCCCAAACTATAGGAATGTAGTTCAAACTTCAGTAGGTACCTTTATGTAGGTACCAAAACTAACTGGCAGTGGAGTGCAGTGAATTTTCAGTGAGCAGATTGCTAAGATTGAAAAATACGACATTAACACTAGAAAGACCGAAGCGGTCATTTTGACCGTTTCTCGATGTAATATGACGACATTATGCTTACAATTTATGGTTATGATCTGATTTTTTTTACTTTTCACGATTAATGATTTAACTACTATGGTGAAAAAAAACAGGTACGTACCTTATTTATTTCTCGAAATATAATGATTTATACCTACAAAGACCGCCGCGGTCATTGTGACCGTTAGGGCCATTTTAAGCTGGGTTTGTTTAGGATTTTCTTTTTCCAAGTTTAAATATACCCATTCCACCTTACCCATGTAAGTACTAATTTACCTTTCTCTTTCTTTCGGTATCATTATTACTCGATCTGTACTGTGGGTGTCGGTTGTTAGTATTCTGCCGCATGTTGGTCCGTGCTTACGTATTTCAAGTCACCGAAAATTTCGTTTTATTTTTGTAGATTGTTTTCTAATTATTTTTGTTATAGTTTTATTGAAACTTTGGAACATAATATCATATCGATATGAGTGCTCGTAGAAATATTACCGAGTTGGATATGATGGAAGAACTAGGAAGACTTCAAAACATTGCAGATGATCAGTCAGATGAAGAATGTTGTGACAGTGAAATTGATGACACCGTTTTTGTTTTGGAGCCCAATATTTCTTCATCGGACGCTACAGAATCAAATGAAGATCTTCAGATGACATCGACATCTTTTCCTATAAATCCGATTTCAAATCGTTGTGGTCGAGGGGTTAGAATAACAGGCAGCCCTAGAGGGAGATCTACACAACTTGGAGGACGTTTTTCTGCAAGAGTAACAGAACTTCCGGAAATTGGAGATATTTAGGTTGCAGTTGACGGTACAGAATGGACGTGTACATCACATACTCAGAGTACTTCCAGCCATCAAGGACGACGTAATCGAGAAAATATACTCAGAGAAGTTGCGGGCCAACACCTTATGCGAAACGATATGTTGAAAACAACAAAGTTCTAACTGCTTGGCGATTATTCATCGATGAACCGACCCTTCGACATATACAAATGTGCACCGAGACAGAAGTTCGACGTCAGACAAACAATGATAAATGGAGCATATCTTTGGATGGACTTACACATAATATATCTTAACACTCTCTTTAATGCACTTAATAGCTCATTGTTGGCGCAGGTTTGATACCTACTTAACATAGAAACCGGAAAACACAAATCAGGCCTGGTACCTGATGCAGCATACATTAGACATCCTATCATTTATTTATTTATTTTATTTAAACGCCCATAGGGCTTTTACATACAATGATATTATGTTTTTTAAATACAATAACAATAAAGAGTTTACATAATATATAAGAATATACAGATTACATAAAATATAAGATTGAACAATGCATAGGTTAACAAAATATAGGTAACATGAAACAAGAGTTTACGAAACGTAGGTAACATGAAATTTAAGTAAATGAAATAAAAATATATGATCTGCCAATATCCTCCAAAACAATTGAATAAAAAAGGATGAAATTGTTGTTCACATTAGCCTATAAACTATGTAACTATAATTAACAATCTCTATTACGCAAGATTAGGATAAGAAACGACAAAAAGTCTAATAGAAAAACATTTAGTTAAGTATTATAATATTAAACCAAGTATCACAATATTAAGTCAAGTACCACAATATTAAACCAAGTATTATAATATTAAATTAAGTATTACAATATTCAGTCAAGTATTATAATATTAAACAAAGTACCATAATATTAAGTTATATTAAACTAAGTATTATAATATTTATTTATTTAAACGTAATTTGTAGAGTAGTGGAAATAGTTCGCACATACTCCGCTTAATGTTTGCAAAGTTCATATTTGACATACAGATTTAATAATAATGTGTTTATAGGCTGATAGACATTCAGTACCGTTAGTGTTCACGCAATATTTATTCCCTGCACTGTGTAGTCGGTTCATTACTGAATTTATTTCTGCTATGGTACCTGCAATGTTACAATGGTAAGGTACCTTCTGACGAACTATTAGGCACATGAAAGTCGATCAACCTAAGGAGTTCAGGGGAGTCAAAATGTTATTAACAATTTTATAAAGAAAAAAGAGATCAGAACATATTCTTCTTTCTTTTAATGTGGCTAGGCCCATGACTTTCAACAGTGAGGTGTAGTTAATTTTTTCAATAGGAATACCTAATCTATAATTTATGTTACGTAAAAATTTATGTTGGATTCGCTCGATAGATTTTTCATGAATATTGTAAAATGGATTCCAAATGGTTGAGTTGAATTCTAAATGGCTTCTGACAATGGATGAATATAATATTTTTAAAGTTTTTAAATTTTTGAAATCTTTTGCATTTCTTAAGGGCCCGCTTTCCGCGTAAAGAATTGAGATTTGGGCAACACCCACAAAATAAACAATATTTAGTGTTAAAAGAATCCGACAGAGGTGTCTGAATTCGTATTAGGAATAATTTTGGGGATTATTTAATAATTTAAATAACGAAATTAAATTACCGACATCTATTGCAATTTTAGAAAAACAGAACCATTTTTAGTTAGCACCGAGCAAATGAACGAAGTCGAAATGAAGATGGTTCTCAAAATATGGGTTTTATTACGGATTTAATTAATTATTATTTTTTTTAATTTTACAAAAAACATTTACGAAAGTTATTTGTATAGGTATAAAAATGACTTTACTTTACTAAAATACTATTATCACTTTTATAAAAGTAATTTATAACTTTTATAAAATCAATAAATATATTTTTACATCAATAAGGTTTTTCTAATATGGTTATCTTTATAGGGTGTCCGGGGGTAAAGTGCTCAAACTTCAGGAGGTTATTCTAAATGCTAGAAGAAGTAAAAATGAAATGGAAATTATTCGAATTTCCAAATTTTTTCCACAAAAATTTATTTTCCGTAGAAGAAATTGTTTTTTTTTCTATACAAAAAATTAAACTTTTTTACTCGAAAACTATCTTAACCCTTAAATGCATGACTTTTTTTATTTGAAAATAATATATATTTTTGCATTCTTTTTATAAATTAAAAATAGGGAAAAATAATTTAAAAAATATTTATCCATAAATTCTGCTTATTTTGAGAAAAACGTTATTATATCATATGTGAAACACTATGCATCCATGTCATAAAAAATTCTCTTACCTAATGTTACAAAAATAATTATCAGTGAATAAAGCGAACTAATTTATGACTTATACGTAAAAAATGAAGACAATTAAAAACAGGGAAAGTATTAATTTAAATGAAATGCCGTAAAGCAGTTTTTGTTCTTATTAAAACATAGAGGGACTTTGTACTTTTGGCAGTGGCAGTACGTCAGACCATTGCAGGTAGGAAGTCGACACCTCTGCCTCTTTTCGTGCCATGTTGGCCAATGAGATACCTCATCGCTTCTTATGTCTTTTGGTGGGACATTTAATTTTGGGCCTTTTTTCTTCTTTTGTAAAACGGGCTCTAAACTTCCACCTGCTCCAAGGAGCTAACAGCATTGATTCCTGATGCACCGGTGCACGTGCGCGAAACTCGACGGACACGAGCTGAACACCCGTTCACGGTTGACGTTGGCTTCATGAGAACGGGCCGTTTTTACGACTCGTTTTTGTGTAAGTCGGCTCGTATGTGGAACGGGCTACCGGCGTCTGTTTTTCCTCCCTCCTATAATCCGAGCCTCTTCAAGGCTCGCATTAACAAGTCCCTTCCTACAGCCCCTGCCTTGTTCCGCCTCACAACGCCGCCCAATCGGGTGGTGACATAGTTCCCCTGTCTGTGCACTGCACGGGCAGGGACACTCTTGTGAGGTGTCACATAAAAAAAAAAAAAAAAGTTCGTTTTTTGGTAAACTTAGAGTCAACGGTGCATAAAGATCGAGAAATTAGGGTTTTAAATTGGGCGAGACGCATAATATTTTATGTATTGGCATTTTTTTGATCTTGTACTCTTCTATATAGAAACCAAGAATTTACTATAGTCGTATCAACTAAGTGGTATAGCACCCTCATCCCTCATATACCATCTATTGCTTCTCATCGCAATTTTATATCTTCCCATGACACTGTCTAGTAAGTCAACTCCTCCCATATGTCTGTTGTACTCTATTATAGCAAATGGGCAGTTAACTGTGACATTAATTTTTTTTTTTTTTTTTGTCATAACGTTCAACAGTTTTTATTGAAAGTTCCCCTGCAAAAGACGATAGTAATGTGACCACCTTGTTATCCTTCCAAACAACATTAGACATTTCAACGCCTTGATACGATCCATTAAATTCCGAGCTTGTTCCTCGTGGAGCATTTTTCATTATTTTTTCTTCTGGTAGCTTACATCCAGGGATTCTATTCCTCCTAACTGTCCCCTTTGAATTTCTGTGTTTGATTGAATGCCTGTGCAAGCCAAATGGCTTAAAAGTTTAATTGAGGTGTAATAATTGTCAAAATAAAGTCTGTGGTTCAAGTTTTTTGGTACTACGCGACATAGATGCACAACAATATTTCCACAGGCTCCCAAGTCTGGTTCACTTTCAAGTCTTGGCAAGCAATTCTCTTGTCCAGAATAAAATTCAAAATTATAAAGCGTAACCAGATACGCCACTCAATACTAAAAGTTTATAACCCCATTTGTGGGGTTTCATGGGCATGTACTGTTTCATATAACTTCTTGCTTTAGTTGAACACATTTGTTCATCAACGCAAATATATTTTTCAATTGGAATTGATGCAAATCTTTGATTTAAGTCCGTGAGTAGAGGTCTGATTTTAAAAAGACGATAATGAGCTGGATTTTCTCTCGGTAAGTGTTTTGTCTTTGAAATGGATAAATTGACGTATTTTATCAAATCTATACTGTCATCATCCGTAAAATCCATTCCATCGTCACTGTTAGATGAGCGATTAATTATTTCGTCCAACTCCTTTTCGGATAAACCCCTCTTTGCCATTTTGAAACTACATCCTGCTATAATTAGTAATGACTAAATACAAATGTCAAAATATGGTCTCAGTGCATAGTGTTACATATATGATATAATAACGTTTTGTCAAATTTAGACTATCAAAATACATAATACACATAAAATTTATATTTAAAACACATAAACGTACCTTATTATTTGTGAAATAATATAATTACGATCCAACACGTCGAAAAAACACTATATTTTGATATAATACTGGACATCAAAATGCACACAATCTGTAACCTCCAACTCTCAAGTTTAGTATTAATTTTTACCCTGATGATGCTTAAGTAAAGCGAAACCGGTCGGTTCTTAAATTAATAAATATCGTGGTTTTAAAACAAAAAAGTATTTTATTTTATTAAATTATATTCCCCACAGTTTCAGAACTTTCAATAGCTTTTTTCGCTCGCCCGTTCAATATTTTTCTGGATTCCACGCTCGAGTATTGTTATTTGAAACAGATGGCCCGTATATTATTATTACATATTATATTATATTTCGGACATCGTTGCATTGTGAATCATCAGAGCAGATCTTAGAGTAATATTGTAAAGTGACGTGTGTATTTGTGTACGTAGAAAGTTAATTCACAAATAAATCACGATCATATAGTATCCTCAACAAGCAAACTAAATTAATAAGAACTTGCCCCGTAATTTCTAATGTTTTGGAATTAGTTTTATTTCCCAAAGTACGTATTCTGAAAAAAATAAAATAATAATTTTTATAACTTTTTACTACACAATACATAAATAAAAATAATAATTAATTTTTATAATAAATTATCGTTTATCGTATTCTGAAAAAAATAAAATAATAATTTTTATAACTTTTTACTACACAATACATAAATAAAAATATGAATTACAAATGTTTATAATAAATTATCGTTTATAATAAATATAAGCTTGTAAATCAAATATTGTACTTTTTTCTTCTCACCTATCATGCGTTGAACCCTTTGGAGATATATTGTTTTCTTTGGAATACGAGATGTCTTTCGCTTATTTCCCATCTTTGAAAAAACAATATTTATGAACTGATATACGCTTAAAATTATCTTTATAGGTTCAAATATTTGCACGTAATCGCACGTCTGTATATCATAAAACGTTGAACGACACGTCTGCCCCCAAAGCCCTCGAGTTGGCGAATGAGCTTTGCAATTAAAGATAGGTTAATCTTCATGTCGGAGCGAGTGCGCTATAAAGAATGTGATTTAATAGCAATAAGCGTAAGAGACAGTTGTGAAAATATTTAATTAAACATGACTTATTAACAATACAGCAAAAATTTCTTTAGAAATATCTTAAGTAGCATTTAAAGAAGCAATTTGAATTTTTTCATACCTGTAACTTGTAATATAACAGAAACAAATGTGTAAATAATAATTTTTGGAGCATACTTTGCAATTTTTTTCTATCGAGGGAATTTTATGTAATTAACGTTTCGGCCTTACACATATTCAGATAATATCTTGAAAAATAGCATATATTTTTTTGAGAACTTAGAAACTTAAAGTGTTACGAGAAACTTGTTATAAATCGGTAGAAATTTGGAATGCGGCCCCTTAATATGAAACCCAACATTTGCATCGCTTTAGTGGTTATATTGTTAATGTGGGAGATAAATGTTAATTTGGTGTCAAATATTATCCCCAGGTCTTTTATTTCGGGTACAGATACTAAGACTTGATCATTCATACAGTATGTGAAAATCAATGGGTTTTTCTTCCTATAAAAATTCATGACTTGACACTTTTTTACATTGAGGGTTAACTTATTTAGGATACACCAATCAGAAAAGCTAATGAGATTTGATTGTAATAATAAGCAGTCATTAATATTGTCAATAATTCGGTAAATTTTCATATCATCTGCGAACATCAAAATAAAGACACGTTTAAATACATTTGTAACGTCATTTATAAATATGTTGAAAAGAATGGGTCCTAGATGTGATCCCTGGGGCACACCGCTTGTAGCTGTAAAAGTGTAGGACAGTTGACCTTTAATGCAGACAGTAAGCTCTCGATTAGACAGATAATTCTTAAACCAGGATAGTACGTTACCGGTTATGCCAATTTTCGCCAGTTTGCTAACAAGAATTTTATGGCAAACCTTATCAAACGCTTTGCTGAAATCAGTATATATAGAATCGACTTGTTGTCTATTAGCAAGTGCATTTGTTATATAATTTTCGTACAGGGATAGATTGGTTAAGGTTGATCTGTTTGAAACAAAACCATGTTGGCAAGTTGTAATGATGGATTTCACGCTGGGGTTTATCTCTAGAAGAATTAATTTTTCAAAAATCTTGGGTATTGATGATTGGATACAAATTGGACGATAATTTTCAATTGCAGATTTATCCCCGCATTTAAATATTGGAGTTAAGTAACTTTTTTTCCAAAGTTTTGGGAAATTTCCCGTTGACAGAGACTTATTAAATAATATGAACAACGGAATGGATAAGCTGTCTGCACAGTTTTTAATCAAGATGGGTGGAATTTGATCCGGCCCGGAACTTAATTTTGGTTCAAGTGTTTTAAGGTAATTTGTAATGTCGGTGATGTTAATATTAATATTTGATAATTGCAAGTTTATATCAGAATTAAATTCCGGAATTTGTTCATCTGAAATGTTAGGTTCAAACACATCTTTAAAGAAATCGGCAAACATGTCAACAATTTCTTTTATGTTGCCAGAACTCCTCTGTTTATGATTCATAGTTCCGGGGATCCCGACTTCATTTTTTTTCATAGACTTTACGTGTTTCCAGAAATGTTTACATCATGATTTATAGTATTTTCCACTTCCATTATATAATTTTTATAACTATTTTTAGACAAATTTTTGCAAGCTTTCCTGACACTTTTAAATTTAATATAATTAGGTACAGATCTATGTTCTTTATAGATTTTATGAGATTCTTTTTTTAAATTTATCAAGTGAATTAATTCTTTAGTGAACCATATTGGATACGTTGATTCTTTATGTTAGGTAAGAGGAATATTATTTGAAATTACATTATTGAGTTGCTAGTAAAAATAGTCAGTATTGTAATCAATATCACCGTCATTTAGACATGTCCAGTCAATGTTAGACAGTACCTCATTAACTTTATTGTAATCTGGGTTTTTAAAAATTTTACAATTCAAAAAGTTAATTAAGTCCCTAAAATTGGACACTGATATATTGTACCCCTAATTTTCTTACACTTACTCAATTTGTAAAATATTTATATATTAATTTAATTGTCTTTAAAAAACTATTTTTCTAATTTGTTTACCTGATATATTGTACCCTTAATTTCCTCACGCTTACTTAATCTGTAAGAAGATATATTATTTTAATTATCTTTAAAAACACACTTTTCTAATTTGTGTACCAATGTTAATATTATGTTTGTATTTATATCAAAAGTTTTTGATTATTGTTTAAAAAATCATTAGAACTAAATGTAAATACTCCTCCCATAAACACGAGCTCCTGGAGCTCAACTTATGGAGTAGTAGAATAAAAAAACGAAAAAAATTATATATAAGTCTGCATATTGTTATCATGTTAAATAATTTACAAGTAATAAATAAATAAAAATAAAAATTTAAAATTTCTGCGAGTTTTTACCACGTTTTGTTTTGTTTTACCATATTAAATCACTATTAACTTTGTTTAAGCGTATATTTTTCCATGTTTTACGGTGTTTCACTCAAAACTCATAAAAACATGGTTGAATATGATAAGTATAACTCTTTAAGCGTATGACTATTGTTGTAGCGAGTAATACCGTGTATTGCATTTTTTAGCGTCTTTAATAACTTATATCATTTTTAGTGCATTTCAAACACTATTTTACAACTTTGAGCATTTTAACTACATTGTACCACTTTTATGCATACATATTCCACGGTTTTATCGTGTTAACCTAATTTTAGGGTACGATTTTCTGAGTTTTCCACTAAAAATATGTATGTTTTACTACATTGTACGGTCTTCAACCATCAATATTCACCATATGTTATATGTATTACCATCTTTTATCCAATTTTATCATTTTTGCAGTGTTTTACATTATTTAAGCATATGTTTTCCGACTTAACATTTCCCCTGTCCGATGGGACATTATCAGTGTCCGACTAGACATTTCCCCTGTCCGATGTGACATTCACAAGGTCCGATCGGACATTTTCTATGTCCAGTAGGACATTTTCAGTGTCCGACTAGACATTTCCCCTGTCCGATGGGACATTTACAAGGTCCGATCGGACATTTTCTCATCTGGATCCGATCTGACATGTCCAGTGTCCGATCGGACACATCCGATGTCCGATCGGACACATCCAATGTCTGATCGGACACATCTGATGTCCCGTAGGACATTTCCAGTGTCCGATCGGACTTACCCGATGTCCAATAGGACATTTCCAGTGTCCGATCGGACATATCCGATGTCCGACAGGACATTTCCTCTGTCCGATCGGACATATCCGATGTCCGATCTGACTTTTCCAGTGTCCGATCGGACTTATTCGATGTCCGATAGGACATTTCCAGTGTCCGATCGGACATATCCGATGTCCGATCGGACATATTCGATGTCCGATCTGACATGTCCAGTGTCCGATCGGACACGTCCGATGTCCAATCGGACACATCCAATGTCTGATCGGACACATCTGATGTCCGGTAGGACATTTCCAGTGTCCGATCGGACTTATCCGATGTCCAATAGGACATTTCCAGTGTCCGATCGGACATATCCGATGTCCGACAGGACATTTCCTCTGTTCGATCGGACATATCCGATGTCCGATCTGACATTTCCAGTGTCCGATCGGACTTATTCGATGTCCGATAGGACATTTCCAGTGTCCGATCGGACATATCCGATGTCCGATAGGACATTCCCAGTGTCCGATCGGACATATCCGATGTCCGATCGGACATATTCGATGTCCGATCTGACATATCCAGTGTCCGATCGGACTCATCCGATGTCCTATCGGACACATCCAATGTCTGATCGGACACATCTGATGTCCGGTAGGATATTTCCAGTGTCCGATCGGACTTATCTGATGTCCGATAGGACATTTCCATTGTCCGATCGGACATATCCGATGTCCGATAGGACATTTCCAGTGTCCGATCGGACATATCCGATGTCCGATCGGACATATTCGATGTCCGATCTGACACCTAATTTTAGGGTACGATTTTCTGAATTTTA
This sequence comes from Hesperophylax magnus, assembly GCA_026573805.1. Classification (NCBI taxonomy): domain Eukaryota; kingdom Metazoa; phylum Arthropoda; class Insecta; order Trichoptera; family Limnephilidae; genus Hesperophylax; species Hesperophylax magnus. The sequence goes on along the minus strand of JAIUSX010000366.1, from coordinate 5,837 downwards.
CACTTTTAGCTATCTTTTGTAATTCATTAAATTATTAACCGTATTTTCAACTGTTAACCGCATTTAACCTTTGAAAGCCTGCTTTTAAAGGAATTTAGCATGATTTTTAATTGTTCCGATGTTTTTCATTGCTTAACATATCTTTATGATTTTTTTTCCATGTTTCACCAAGTTTCACCAAATAAGTGGAAAAACACATAAAAACATGGTTGAATATGATGATACATGTAAGAAACAAGCAGACGTCACAACACGTGGTAAACGTGGCAAAATATGATAAAATGAGGTGATGTATCCAACGTTTAACTTAGTAAAACTAGTAAAAGCTTGGTTTTATAAGACGAATCGTGGTAAGATACTAAAAAAAGTCATGAAAAACGTGGCAAAACGTGGCAAACGTAGCAAAACGTGGCTAAATTGATATAAAACATCGTTAAAATGTGATAAATGATGTAAAACATAGTTAAATTTGTGGTGGAAGATGGTGAAACAATTCGAACGTGGATAAAAGCTTGAAAATTTGATAATTTATTGAAAATCATTAACAGACGTGATAAATATGGTAAACCATAGTAAAAAACATGTGTTTTTCAAGACTTCCACCATATTTTGGACTATTTACAATATTTTTATAGTTTTATTTACCAATTTTACTATGTTCTTCAAGGTTTAGCATGTTGTTCGCTGTTTTATAGTCATCTGCCATAAATTTGATTACATTAAACGGTTTTAAATGATGTTGAACCATATTTTCGACGATTTTATGAATTAAACTAATTTATCATTTTTTTAAGCCTAAAATTGCGAAAGAGGATTTGTCCCATAATTTCTTCAGATTTTCAAGGTTTTACCATATTTGACCGTCCTACACCAAGCATTTCTAGGTTTTACCTTATTTTAATGTACCATCATAGATTTCTATATTTTAGCATATTTTACTGTCTTCCACCATACGTATATGTATGTTTTACCAAATTTTAACGTCTTCCGCCAAAAGTTTCTATGTTTTACCAACATTTATCCCATTTCAGCATTTTTATTATGTTTTACGTCATTACAGCAAGGTTTGACTAGATTCGCCGAATTCCACCAAAAAGTAATTTATGTTTTATTTGGAAATGGCCTATCGGACGTATCCGATGTCTGATCTGACATATCCAGTGTCTGATCGGACATATCCGATGTCTGATCTGACATGGCCAGTGTCCGATCGGACATATACGATGTCCTATCTGACATATCCAATGTCCGATCGGACATATCTGATGTCCGGTAGGACATTTCCAGTGTCCGATCGGACTTATTCGATGTCCGATAGGACATTTCCAGTGTCCGATCGGACATATCCAATGTCCGAAATTAAGGGTACAATATATCAGGTAAACAAATTAGAAAAATAGTTTTTTAAAGACAATTAAATTAATATATAAATATTTTACAAATTGAGTAAGTGTAAGAAAATTAGGGGTACAATATATCAGTGTCCAATTTTAGGGACTTAATTAACTTTTTGAATTGTTCATAATTCACAGTTTCGGTTACACTAATTTTATTTTTGGACAATAATATATTGTACCATCTTACACCTAAATACGAATAGTGGTGCTGAGCCGTGGTCGTTCTAAGCATAGGAATGGCTATTACCTAAGCCATTAGTTTTGAATCTATTGCTTATGCTATCTGAGGGGTGAATTTTATAAATAAAATATTCTGTATAAATTTGATATAAGGCAATTCTCTTATACAATTCTGTGATAGATGGTACATTAAATTCCCGAATTATCTCTAAAGTAGGGGAGTCATATGGTTTCCTAAGGATGATTTTTATAATTATTCTTTGAATTGTAATTATGGGCTGTAAAGAAGCCTTAAAAGCCCCTCCCCACCCAATAATCCCGTACTGCAATATGGACTGAATTAATGCATAATAGACTATTTTGAAGGTTTTCTTATTTAAAATATTTCGTATATTATAGAAAATATACGAAAATTAGGAGTTCTTCTTCCTTGTAGCCAGCGTCAACACCCTTAATGATAATGCATGGTTTTTTTCTTTATTTCATTAGCGTGTATTCCAATATCCGGGTTTTTGTGGATTTCGTTTATTATTTTTTCGGTGTCATTTTATTTCTCACATGTTTGTTAGTATTATTTTGTTTTGATATGTTTTTTTTTTCCAGAAATTCCTATTCCTAGTTTCGATACTTTTATTTTGTCTTTTAACATTTTTTTGATTTCATCTGCAGGTTTGTCTTCTTTTGAAGTAATTAATAAAGCAAAATTTGCTTTCGGTATTGGGTGAAATTTTTCCTTTACCACCATTGCATAGCTTTTAACTTCATATTTATTTTCTTCATTTGTTCCTTTTTTTATCAATTTTTCTAATTTTCTGATATAATCATCTTGATCTTGAATCACTTTATTTTGTAGACAAATTATTGTGTTTTGTTGTGACTTTATCTCAAGCTTATCCAAACACACACATCAATTTAACTCTAATATTATTGAAAATCCAACCTGACAAGACAGAAAAAATACGGCTCCGAAAATGAATTATTTTAAACGTTGTGCGCCAAATGCAACGTAGGATATGTTGGAACGCCAATGTAATGTAGGAACATTCCATGTAATAGTGAGATCTACAGGATCAATTAGAGGGTACAACAACGGTAGAGCAAAGTTCTCAATCCCATGATTGTGGGGATAATTTTCTGTCAAGTAAGGTGGGAAATTAGAATTAGTTAATTTAATTTTTAGTTTTTTAATTTTTAGATTTTTAGTACTATACTGCCCTGATGAGGCTACGTGTTGTAGCGAAACCCGGTCGGCATTAAGTATTTACCTATAAGTGATGTTTACAAAGTTATTGTTTAATTTTAAATTATAATGTCACATCACAAAGTAACCGCTTCATATGAAGAAATAATATTAGCAAGTACAGCTATTAAAGCAAAAATGTATAAAAAATTTACCGCAAAATATAGAATTTAGTGTGTGGATATATTCTTTTACAAACAATGTCTTAAAATGAAAGTTTTCCCTAAATATCTGGACGTTAAGTTTAAAAATATGAACAATAAACCGGACATTTCAAAAACATCTGTATTTAAAGCTAAAATTGCATGGTTAAAAGAAGACCTAAAAAGTGCATATAAAATGAGAAATAATATTAAATTAACGTTAAAAGTTTTACACATAGAATTGGTGAACGAATTACACCCGGTTGAATGGGATCTGTTTGACGACAAAGTTAGAAACTTCGCCTCTATAAAGGCCTACAAAAAACGTGAAACCATAAACAAAAAACTAATTAACCTTAATCTGTCACAACATAAAAATAATAACAATGATCCAGTAAAATATACCCATCAGTTCTTCGACCGGTTACAGAATCTCTCATCAGTTCTGTTCCAACCAAACGAGCTGACTCTGTTATCTAAAGGTTTAAAATACAACTTAGATTATAATAAAAAGAATTACATTAGTGCAGTGGAAAACGTTGCAGTGGACATCGAGACCGCGTTATATAATAAACCTGGACCACCTCTATACAAAAGTGCAGAAACAATAAAAAAGCTCGTTCCTACACTTAAAGTCAACTATAATCGTGAAACATCCATTATGCTGAACATCAGGAAGAAATTAAAGGATGAACAATTAATTTTAACAATGGCTGATAAAGGCAACACGATAATTATAATGAATAAAAGTGACTATAAATCCAAAGTGCAAGACTTTATTAAGACGGACAAATTTGACATTCTACCTAAAGACCCCACTACCAAATACCTAGATAACATTAAAAGTGCCTTGAATTCATGCAAATCCCCAATCTTTCAAGACAATTCATACCAACAAGTAAAATTTCTAACAAAAAATCCATTGGCCCCTAAATTATATGGTTTCTTAAAAATCCATAAAAGTGACAAACCTATTAGGCCCGTCGTGTCAAGTTGTAATTCTCCGAATTTCAAAACAGCTTCATTTATAACTGAAGTATTTAATAATTCTAAAGTGTTTGCTCCGAAATTCACCACTAAGAATTCATTCGCTTTGATTGATGAACTGAAAAATCTACATATTCCGAATAATTCAAAATTAGTCTCATTTGATGTTGTTAACTTATTTCCAAATATTCCCGTAGAGGAAAGTAAAAGCATATTGTTCAAATTATTACAAAATTCAAAACTACAAAATAATTTCTCTAAGGAACTTTCTCACCTATTTAATGTTTGTCTAAGTCAAAATTATTTCCAATACAATGAACTTTTTTATCAACAAACAGATTTATTTTTTTTATTTATTTTTATTTTTTTTTATTTATATATAATTTGTACATTTATTTATAACAATTACAGGTAATAAAGCCTAAGACGTTATAATTGTACCATTTATGCAGTGTATATGCAATGCCAAAAATCTTGCAAATGCGCTATAGGACACAAAAAATAAATCTAATTTTTTATCTACCGCATTCAAAAAGCACGTAGCTCTCCCCACAGGTGAGTTCATTAATAAATTAGTGCGGCTTGCTCTACTATATAGAAGATTGTGATGACGTCCTCGAGAGTGAGACTCTGGTACAAAAAAATTTAATTGGGCCAGTATCTCATTATTAGAAAAGTGACCGTTTATTAGTTGGAAAAAATATTTGAGCAAAGCAATACCTCTACGTGTCTCTAGGGAGTGGTAATTGGTCATGCCTAATATATAAATCGATGGGTAAAGCCAAGGGTAACGTCCATAGAGCCGCGAGAATAAAAACCTTAAAAAATTTTTATGGACTCTTTCAATGCGTAAAGTGTATGTTAATTCATGTGGAGCCCAGATGATCGAGTTTGATTCAAGTACACTTAGGACTAGTGTGTTATATAATAACGTCAGTGTTTTTGTGTTACGAAACGGATATGAGTTTCTAATTACGAAGCCGAGAAGCCTGTATCCTCTGCTTATTAAATCATCGATATGTTGGTGAAAAGTTAGTTTGCTGTCGTAAATAACTCCTAGATCTTTGATTTGGTTTAGGTGTTGGAGAATAATTTCGTTGATTGTATATTCAAATAGATGCGGTTTCTTTGATCTTGTATACGAGACGATATTGCACTTGGGTGTACTGAAGTTCAAGCCATTTATTTTGGCCCAGTTTGAGACGCAGTCAATGTCACGTTGAAGGAGAATACAGTCAAGATGGTTTTTTATTGAGCGATATAGTTTCAAGTCATCTGCAAACAGTAAATACAGCGAATGTGTGATGACTGAACCAATATCGTTGATAAAAATCAGAAACAGAAGTGGTCCAAGGATAGACCCCTGAGGAACTCCAGAAAAAACTATGAATTCCGATGAACTGGAACCCTTATAATAAACAAACTGTCTATGATTTTGAAAATATGAAGCAAAAAAACAGAGAAGTCTTTTGGAAAAACCAAATGAAGCTAGCTTATTTAGAAGAATGTCGATGTCAACCTTGTCGAATGCTTTTTCCAGGTCGAAATAAGCAACATCCACCTGTCCCCGATTGTCGAGAGTTTGTGATAAGAAATCTGAGATGCATAAGAGGTTTGATGTTACTGACATCTGGGGTCTAAAACCATATTGACGGTCATGAAGAATTGGATTAACGTGATTAAGTATATATTTATGTAGAATTTTCTCGAATATTTTCATGATGGAACATAGAACGGCAACTGGTCGATAATTCCGGATATCGCGTTTGTCACCCTTCTTGTAGATAGGGGTTATTTTAGTTAATCTCCAGATGTCTGGGAGAATCCCGTTTTTTAGGCATACATTGAAGAGATGACATAATGGTGGTATTAAAAGGTCGGAACAACCCT
>JAIUSX010000365.1:0-80987 GCA_026573805.1 Hesperophylax magnus | reverse complement strand
TGCATCAAAATACATTTCAAACTCGGCAAATCAATGTACCATCCAATAGCTATCTATAGAACGCACGGCTCGAATATAATTAACAATTAATAAACGTATTAATGACCTTAAAAACATATTATCGAAAATTAAAAATAAGCTTTGCTTCATTGTAGGTGATTTTAACTTAAACATTAATGAAAAAATTGAAAATGGTTCTAAACATGAATACATTAACTGTATGACTGAACAAAACTTCATATCTTGCATAAATAAAAACACAAGAGAAATAAAAGAACATACTCCATCCTGCTTAGATCATATCTGGACAAACGTAAATATTAAAGATCTTCACAAATTAAAATCAATTGTTTGGAAAACTAACATAACTGACCATCATTCATGCTTACTTCTATATAATAACAATATTAAACAAAAAAAACATAATATAATAACTAAAAAATCCACCATTAATATGACCATTCTCACTGAAAAGCTAAAAAAAGAGGATTGGAACAATGTTTTAAACAGTGATGACACCGAAACATGTTCGACTAACTTTGAAAATACCCTGTCGCAACACATTAAAAATTCAACAACTGAAACAACAACACACATAAAATCTAAATTAAGATGTTTAAAACCTTGGATTACCCAAGGACTTATAATATCTATTAGAAACAAAGAAAAACTTTACAAGACAACTTTAAAAAATCCCCAAGATGAAAATGCATATATTTTATATAAAAAATATAAAAATAAATTAACAACATATATTAAAAAAAGTAAAGAAGATTTTTTAAAAAATAAAATATTATCTTCAGAAAATAACCAAAAACAAATGTGGAAAACAGTTAATTTGGCTATTGACAATACAAAAAAACACAAAACGTAAAATATATTGAACATGATAACAATATTATAGATGCCAATATGCAACCTAAACAATGTGCAAACATATTTAACTCTTTTTTTGCTAATGTTGGAAAAAATCTTGCGAAAAATATCCAAAAATCTTTTATCCCGGAAAATCATAATGATGAAAACTTACAGGAACGTAATATACTCTCAACGTTTGAAACGACAACAGAATGTGAAATCATAAAAATAATAGATAATATGAAAGGAGGTTCGTCTCCCGGTTTTGATTCTATTACGGTACATATATTAAAATCTATGAAACCTTATTTAATAAAACCAATCACTCATTTAATAAACTTAAGTTTGACAAAAGGAATATTTCCAACGAACTACAAAAATACAATAATCTCACCTATTTACAAATCTGGAGATCCACATCAAGTAACAAATTATCGACCAATCTGTTTAATTTCAAATATAGGAAAAATCTTTGAAAAAATTGTAAAAAAACAATTGGTCAATTTCCTAGATAATAATAAAATACTACACAAAAACCAGTTTGGATTTATAAAATCTCTCAGCACACAAGATGCTATTGCTAATGTAACTTCATACATTTACGAATCTTTAGATAAAGGTAAAAAATGTGCAGGTATATTTATTGATCTAAGAAAAGCTTTTGATAGCATATCCCATAAGATTCTACTGAAAAAATTGAATAATATAGGTATAAAAGACAACGCGATTAAATGGATTTCAAACTACCTAAAAAATCGACCACAAGTCGTAAAAATAAATAATGTTAATAGCGATAAAGAACATTGACTTTGGAATCCCGCAAGGTACAGTGCTTGGACCAATTCTTTTCACCATATATGTTAACGACATTTTCTTTCAACCACTACATGGCCAAATTACTTCGTATGCCGACGATACAGTTCTAATAATAAGCGAAAAAACTTGGGAAAACGTAATACTTAAAGCCACTGAAGACATAAATACTCTTAAGAATTTCTTCGACATTAATTTACTATCACTAAATAGCGATAAAACATATGTAATTCCATTTGCAATACACACAAAAGACATCCCTAAAAATTTTGACATTATCATTCATGACAATTCCAAAATACATAATAAAAATTACTGTCTCCAAAACTGCACAATACTAAAAAACACAAACACAATCAAATATCTAGGAGTAATTATCGATAAAAATTTGAATTGGAAGGAACAAATATGTCAAATTGTAAAAAAAATCAGAAAACTGATACATGTATTTTTAAGAATCAGAAATTTTTTGTCTTTAAAAAGCCTATATTTAATATATTATGCCTTAGTCCAATCAACTCTACAATATGGTATCATTAGTTGGGGATCCACATACAAAACTAACCTTACTCCAATAGAAGTGGTACAAAGGTTAATAATTAAAATAATATTAAGAAAACCTTCCGATTACCCAACGGATCGATTATTCGAAGAATTTCAAGTGCCTTCATTTAAAGATCTTTATACTAAAAATGCATTAATTCAAATCATAAAAGAAAAAGACAAGTATCAATTTCTAACTGAAAACCGTACTCGACTTAAATATATTTTTCCATGCCCAAAATTAAACACTTCCTTTTCACAAAATTATTACACTTACCGGGCAAGAATTTTTTTCAATCGACTACCTGAAGAAATTAGAAACATATGATAACATCCAAATAATAAACACTGAAAAAATATTTTAAAGACAAACTTACAAAAAATAAAAATGTTTCCAATTGAAAATCTTAAGAATAACTCATCTCAATTAGTTTCCTTAACCGGTCAGCAACGTAAGCAGATATACACGATAAAATAACGATAGCAGTCAAGTACAATAAGCGTGTTTACACGTCAACGCGTGTGTTTCCACAAAAATCGTCATAACTCCGTTATTCTTCTAGTGACATCCCTAAAACAAAAAGTAGAATATTCGTATTGAATGAAGCTTCACATCTCTATTCAAAGTTATCCATAGAAACCCGTAAAAAGACCTACTCAGTGGAAGCAAATTTTACCCGCCAAATCGTAAAACGACGCCAAGAAAGCCGTTTGACGTGCCGACCCGCCTCCCAGTTTTAATTATTTTTTTAAAAATATATTTTGTATGAAATGGTCAAAAAGTGAAGTGACAGAATTGTTTATTGTACATTTGTACGATGAAATAAGTGTTTTTTTTTTACATTATCCGTGATTTTAGTATCGTTTTTACATAAAACATTACAGGTGAGTCATTTTTACAATTTTTTCATGTTTCCATTCTAAATTTAAATATTTACAAATGTTAATATTTATTTATGATACAACAATTTGAAAGCCTATTTTGTAACCTTTCTAAAACAGTTTTTACTATTCGGCTCCGTTCAGTAATGTTTCATTTATAGAGCTTTGATTGTGAGGCGGTAATAACACAACGTTTTCGTGAAATTGACATTTCGGTAAAGACATTTTAGCTTCAAGTTCGCGAAAAGTCGGAGGGGTTAAGTAACATTCCATTCTTCAAATAAGTTTAAATTCATTTTATTTTTAATTACCTACATACTGTAATAAAACCATGTACACTCCATCTCCAGCCACAAGCTAATGCTTCTATGGAAGAGGGGTCTTGAAATATTTGATCATATATTGTAACAAATAAACAAAAATGTACTTATATAAGTAATAAAAAAAAATAAAAAAAAAAAATGTGGAAATAATATACAGTACCATACTTATCTGGTAGGTCACTTAAGATCAACACTTAATTAACTAATTGTTTATTAGCGAAATTTAGATACAGGATTTAGGACGTAATTGGAAAATTGGATATAATTGGAATTTCTCGCAGGAATGGTATATTTAATTTAAGGGTATGACAGATTAAAAAGGTAAGTTTTTAGTTTAGACCAGAATTTTTTTGGACTTGTTATGAATCTTAGTTCCGGAGGAAGTTTATTCCAAGCCTCCGGCCCAGACGCTTCAAAAGCGCGATCACCAATCTTAGTATTTGGCTTGCGCTTAGGTTCCATCAGTCTGCCTACAGCTGATGATGTCGCTGATCTAAGAGTTGACTGTTTAAAAGCAGAGTGTTTTCCGGGACGCATATTTCAGAAATGTAGGGTGGGGCCATTTCATTGATGGATTTAAACACCATCCAGCACAATTTGTACTGGATTCTTTCAGAGCACTTGAGCCAGTGAAGGTTAAGAAGGTGTTCTGAAATGTGCAAATATTTAGAAACCCCGTTTATGAACCGTGCTGCTGCATTAAACACTGATTGAAGTTTGGCAATTTGATATTTTGGAAAGCTGACATAAATGCTTTTGCAGTAATCGAGACGTGAGACTACGTAAGAGTTGATAAGTAGTTTTGTTGCTTCTGTAGCAAGGATTTTTCGGACAGACTTGTGTTGTCTTAGGTGAAAAAAAAACAGTGCTTACAGTCCTATTTATTTGACTTTTAAATGCAAAGTCCGAATCTAAATTGACACCGAGAAGTTTGACTGTTTTTTTTGGGATGATATCACTGCCGGAAATAGAAATAAGTAAATCGTCTATGAAATGTTGACGTTTGTTTGTGGCCGCCCAGAGAAACTCAGCCTTAGATGGATTCAGCTTTAGCTTGTTTGAAGACATCCAATGAGTTATTGCTTCTAGACATTCAGTTATATGGATCTTGAGACTATTGATTTCATTTGGAGCGCAGTAAAAATAAACTTGCTGATCGTCAGCGTAGCAGTGAGACAAGAGACCAAATGACTCGGTTATTTTGGCGACATCATTTATAAAAAGTATGAAGAGAAGTGGACCCAAAACGGATCCCTGGGGTACCCCTGAAGAAATGTTGCAAAGTTTGACAATTTATTTCCAACCCTCACGGCTTGTAAGCGATTGGATAGATAGGATACCAGCCAATTTTTGATGTCGGAAATCAAACCAAATATTTCCTGTAAGCTATAATTCCAGCTCCTTTTGTTCCAAAACCTCTGACCCTTTTCAGGGTGGCCACAAAAAACGGATTTCAAAATTCCCTGATAATTCCAGGTTTTCCAGGGCAGTTTCTATATTTTTCCCTGATATGTTTTATTTGGTATAAGGACATATCGTTCAAAATTTTATTTTTGAAACACGATTTTCATCTACGCCAGAAAATTAGAACAGATACATAAATAAAGGGAATTCCGTCATCTAAAGCATTAAATAATTCCTTGCACCACAATGATCTATTCAAAACAAAATACACTTATTACAAATTTATGATATTTCGCCTGAAGACAATTTGTGTACAAATGAAAAGACCAGACAAAAATAGACAAATAAACAAAAGAAAGTACAGTAGAACCCTGATAATTCGAAAAAACGCGTAATTCGAAATTTTCGCCAAAAAAATTTCCGCAGAAAAATTTTTTCATACAAATTTTTTTTTAAATTCGAAATTCGTTAATTCGTAATTCGAAATTTATTTTTGTCCGCGCACGAAAATTTGTTCGTGAAATTCGAAAAAATTTGATTTTTGCGAAAATAAATCATAATATTTCGTAAATCTGAATCTAAAAGTCAGCCGTGGCGGTAAAACGCCGAAAAATGTATTTTTACGTGGTTATACATCGTCCTAATTAGTATTATTATTTTGTAAATCTGAATCGATTTACACTGGAATGTTGTATTTTTTCAAAATTATTTCGAATATCCGAGTTTGAAGGGCCGAGAAAATACGTTTTACGGATATATGTCGTAGTTTTACGAGTTTACACCAAATATCTGTATTTAAAGGGTCGGCCGCGACGAAACTCGGCCGCGAAATTTCGATTTACGCGTAAATGTATCGTATATTTACGAATTTATTTCGAATATTTGAATTTAAATGGCCCGCTGCGACGGAAATCGGCCGCGAAATCTCGATTTACGCGTAAATATATCGTATTTTTACGAATTTATTTCGAATATCTGAATTTTAAAGGGCCCGCCGCGACGGAAATCGGACGCGAAATTTCAATTTACGCGGAAATATATCGCATTTTTACGAATATCTCAATTTAAAGGGTAGGCCGCGACCGAAATCGGCAGCGAAATCCCGATTTACGCGTAAATATATAGCATTTTTACGAATTTATTGCGAATATCTGAATTTAAAGGGCCCGCCGCTACGGTAATCGGCCGCGAAAATAAAGAAATAATTGGTATTAAGAGGAACGGCTGCGGTGCCTGTTTCATACAAAATTTAAATTTGGATTTACGGCTAAAATACTAGAGTAAACTGTTTTTTTTTTTTTTAGTTAAAAGACATGGTATATATAAAGTACGCATATGGATCAGATTTTCGATTTTTGCCTTAAATTATAGAATATAGGCCCCAGAAGATGACGATTTTACATGATTTTACGAGGCATCTTTGGCAATTTTTTGTGACCAAATTAAAGATATTTTTTGAAAAAATCTCACATATCCAGTCTCAGGCATATAATGAACTATACAATAAAATTTGAATCTTCACTGAAAAAAGTTTTATTTGCTTCAAAAGCCGAATTTGGTGGCCACAAATTCAACGTATATTTAACTAGCTTTTTTGTTATTGTCTCATTCGCACTTTCTTGAGTCGGGCTGGCTAGGGTAGGTGGAGCACGGGCCGGGGGGCAGGGGCTCGGGAGAGATCGCCCGCCTAACAAATACATGCATACGTCAATCGTCCTTCATTTTTTATTATTATTGCTAGTGTATGTATATGTGACATTCGCAGTCAGCCCGCGCGGACATATAATTGACGAATTTGTTACTTTGTTTACGAATAATATTATTTTTAAACTCCACAGTTTTTAACCGAAGCATCCCCAAATAATTTATTTCATTCAACATGGGTAAGTAATCATTATTTGAGCATTTTTAACAATGATAATTAGGTTATGAATTAGGGTACTTACGTTATTGATTTTTATAAAATTTTATTTGTGTTTTAGGTCGAAAGTGGATACGTGGTAAGCCACCCAGTATGCACCGGAAAAAGAGTTTTTATTTATTTATTTATTTATGTAATTATTTATTTGCTTATTTATATTGGAGTCTGTTCTTACTATACAACTACTACCTGTCCAACTTTTTTTTATTTTTCACCTTGTGCACATGTATTGTGTAGATTATAAAATAGGATTTTTTTCAGTATAAAAAATCTGTGACTAACTACCATAAATGTATTTCTCACTGCCTAGAATGGACGGAAATAATTATACCGATTCATTGAACATTTTTAATAAAATATGCTTGATGCTATTATTCTTGCTGTTATTGTTTTATTATTGTGCTGCTATTTTTATGGTTATTTTTATTTATAGTTGTATTACTTAATTTTTTTGTTCACATAATATTCTTCTTACACAACACTTAAAAATAATCTCGACCAAAATCCCAGTGATAAAGTCAGTGCGTGTTCGGAATTATATACACAGCGACACGACTTTATAACTTTCTTCCAGATAAAATAAAAAAAAATGTGATTCACAAAAAAATTTCAAAAGTAATGTAAAAATTAAAAAATAAAAGATTATGTCAACAGTAACAGTAAGGCCTTTACCGGTGCACTTACACAAATTTTAAGTAAGTGTATATTTCTATTCTCTACAATTATATTACTTACTGTTCATATATTATTTACTGCTGTTAATTCTATGTACTTATATAATTTATAAACTTATACACCTATTATTACTATTATTATAATTTCGTCTGTGGCCAGCTGCCACAGTAGCAAGTGTACAATTTCCTTATCTCCTACAATAATACACGTATCGGCTAATTTAAATGAACTAAACAAAAGGGTGATTCCCCGTTTTGATGCAAATATATTCACGCACAAAAGAACAAAAGCATTTCTCTTTTACTGGCCTTCAGTGCGTGATATTGTCAGTGCCTAACGTGTACATGCGCATATACCAATACTATTAAAGAATAGGTCGGAAGCCCTTGTATGCTGTGTGTGCTAATGGAATGAACTAAACGAAAGGGACATTTCACCGACTTCGTGCAAATATTCAAGCATTGAACTTAATTTCTTTTTTATTTAATCTCATATTATCTAACTTTTTTTGATAGCTTGCAACGTCAGCCGTACTAAAAGCCAGGTACTCCCTCTCCGTTCCCCGCTGCACGCTCCGTTAGAGAGGGACACAGGACAATAATTATTTTTGCGGGCGTCGAAATTTCGTCCGCGAAAACAACGCTCTTAATACGAATTTACAACTAAAATACCACCCGGATTTGAAGAGGCGGCCGAGAAAATCGATTATCGGCGTATTTTTTTTTTTTTCATAAAAATTCGAATTACGTGGGAATTCGTTAATTCGAAATTTGATTTTTGATGTCCCGTGGATTTCGAATTAACGAGGTTCTACTGTATTGACACTTTATAAAAATGTTGATAATGATGATCTTTAAATTTTATTACGACCGTACTGGGTGTCCGACCCTTTTGACACTTTGTTGTAACTTTGCTAGCTTTTTCTTTACAGATTTCGCACCTACATAGATAGTATAGAGGAAAAACCAAGGCGGGTGGTTTACGACATGATTGTGTTGCAAGGGCTATTTACGAAAATAATAATAAAAAAAATACCTACTTATCTAGTTTGTCTTTGTCGGCATATCTTTTGTTACACACGCCGCAAGTAAAAGTAATAAAACACAACTTTGGGACTTCACAAATCGTAAATAACGAATTTCGTTTTATTTTTGGAATTCCCTGATATTTTAAGAATATTTTGAAATTCCCTGACATTTCCCTGATAATTCCCGGTTCGGTAAAATTCCCTGATAATTCCCGGTTTTTCCGGTTTTCCAGGTCTGTGGCCACCCTGCTTTTGTTGTAATATGGCTGCTGAACAAAATGTATAATTATAACATGGCTCAAAGTTTCCTAGTTTTCTAACCCTTTTTTTATCTTTCACTCTGGAACGTGTTGCAATATACTATATATTATTTTAAATCAGCTGATAACATCATATAAGTCACTACTAGTGCAATCTATTGGGTAATAAGTGTACTAAGCACTCTGTATGTATTTTAAGCAAATAATAAAACAATGGTACTTCGACTTTCAAATGAAAACTGTGTTTTAATATTAATCAGATAAAATTTATTTGGAATGACGGGATTTGAACCCGTCACCACTGGCATGCGAGTCGAAAGCCTTACCGGTCGAACAATGAGCTATTTTTGCTACTTTTGATATTCAAAGAAACTTTTCCCGTAAAAGATCAATGGTTTCGTTGCTTGTGTGGCACGTAGCGCCGTCTTGTTGAAAGTAAACGTTGTCCAGATCAATACCATCCAATTCCGGCCATAAAAAATCATTAATCATCTCTCGATAGCGCAATCCATTCACCGTAACTCCGCCGGACCATAAAACGCACCAAACAGTCACACGTTGAGGATAGAGAGGCTTTTCAACAATAAGTCTTGGGTTTTCCCAGCCCCAGATGCGACAATGTTGCTTGTTGACGAAGCCACCGAGGTGGAAATGGGCCTCATCACTCAAAATGATTTTTAATATAATAATTAATAATAGTGAATTTTAATAATTTCAATGCGTTGTTGAAGCGTGTACCGTTCCATTTTTATTAATGGCGTAATTTCTACTTGTCAAATGTCAAAAAATGACAGCTTCAAAAGTAACATCTACCGAAATAGCGGGCTATTCAAAATAACACCTCTTAGTGGAAAACCCTTTAGTTACAAATATTATGATTTCAGAGGATTTAAAACAGTTTACAACAATATATCTAGGAGAACTGAAGTATTAACTTAATGGATGAATGAATATGGTTGGTAAATCATTATTTGAATGTTTATTATGGTACGGCGATTTGTACACGGAGACACTTGTAAGCGACTCGACTTTTGTGCGCGTAGCATGCTCGTGAGTACCCGCCATGTTATTTTGCTAGTGTTCGTACACAACGCTACATGCTGGTAGTGTGTGCTACGTGAGTTTGACAGAAATGACGTCCAAACATGATTTGAATGTTAAATTGTTTAGGAAGACAAAAAATATCTATGTTGATATAAATATAAATGTTAAAAAGGATTTAGCGGAAAGAAAAGTCAATTTGACATCTTTCTCATGTAGTTCATTGGCGGCTACAAATGTTACAATTAACAGTTATTTCGTTGTATGGGTGAACCAAAAATATTCTTTTAGATCGTTTTTTATGCTTGTAAATATAAAGAAGAACTATATTATTATTGTCTTCATCGCTAGAGTCACTTGACATTGTATTAACTCAACAGCTGCACGTGAAAAAATGATCCAAGTTTAGTAAAATTGGGTTAGCGCAGTGTCCAGAAACCAGCATTAAATAGTAGCACACCGGTAGGCTACTTGTGGTTGCGTCAGTCACGTAGCTTGTAAGTATCTCGATGTGCGAAGGGCCTTTAGGGCACTTGAAAAGAAATAACACAAAGTGCGCTGGACAAATGTTATTAGTTACAAGTGACATACGGCCTGGGCAATGCGCAACCACTGCGTGGCCGCGTGGAGAGGAGTCTCGGGGCCGGGCCGCTGGTCCCAGCCCCACCAGGTCAGCGGGCACGTGTCGGCGCCCACGTGCAGGCGACGGGGGGCCTCGGGGTCCAGGGGCTGCCGCCCTTTGCTCACCAGGCTGAGCACAGCGCCCTCAAACTCCCGTCCTATCAGGGGGCGCCCCCTGAATGATGCCGTTAAAGCTGGAACAAGTGTAATATATTAATAATAATGATGGGATTATTTGTATAGCGCCGTTTTCGTGAGAAAATCACCTCTAGGGCGCTTAACAACTTAATTTATACATCCAATTTATTCCTATTGCTTGGACTTAAAACTAAATACTTTTGGCTTATAACTAAGATTAATGTGGAGTGATTTATAACTAAGACTTTTAACTAATGACTTAAGCTATACATATTTTTATGACCGAGTAGGTATTTACACAATACCGCTATAATACGACTTACAACTACGGGTTAAACTAGAGATTTACGACTAGCATACATATTTACGTTTACAAATATAGATTGTTATGATTTCTGCCCGTGGTAAGGTAAAAAATATTACAAAAATAGTTTACGCATAATAAACTGTTATTACATTAAAGTGTCAAGTAGAAAAATTCCCTGAACTGAGCAATGAAATACTACTGAGGAATAAAAAATAAAAAAAGGTCATCATTCTGGATACGACAAGTTGAAAAGGTGAGTCTTTAGTTTTGCTCTGAACTCAGATGAGCTGTCGATCTTTGGCAAATGTGAAGGGAGTTTGTTCCAAGCTGTTGGGCCTGCTACTGCGAAAGCCCGGTCTCCAAAATTGGTATTGGGATTGCGCATAGATATGGCTATGGCTGTTGAAGATGCTGATCGAAGGGTTGCTTGCTTAGAATTAACATCGTTTGGAATGCACAGTTCCGACAAGTATGGTGGCGTCATGTCATGTATGGCTTTGAAAACCATCCAGCAGAGTTTGAATTGGATTCTCTCAGGGCACTTGTGTTCCACAGATGTTGTGAGATGTGGGAATATTTGGAAACACTGGTTATCAGCCTTGCTGCGGTATTGAAAACTGACTGTATATGATGTACAGTTGTATTTCATGGTTTCGTAATCTATTTTCTACGTAGTAGATACTCGCAGAATCACCATATATATATATTTATTAAATTATACATTGGTTTACATAAGTAACTGCCTCAGTAACAATCTTTTATATTAATTTAGTGATAAATTGAAGACTCCATTGACTCGAAAAAATCATTAAATAATAAAAAGTTTGGGCTTGTTTTGAAAATGTAATACTTTTTTACACTATTTAGTTATACACTTTTACAAATGTGTTATAATTTGGCCACCTAAATCAATTTTTGCGTCACTACACCAGACGATTCTTTTAAATCCCACAATGGACAGCGCTACAAACCTTTGCCCTACCTTAGCGAATTTTACTTAACCGCGCATGGTCTAGTTATTTCAATGTTTGCTCTACGGTGGTCATAAACGTAGGACTGATGTCATGGATTATTCAAAGCATTGTCGAACCCGCCTGATGACAAAAAATATGGTCACGTGGCTAGCCTCCACCTCGTCGAAATGATACCCAGATTTTATGTAAGAGAAAGTAATTAATTTGAATGTCATTGAATACTTCCCTAACCGCTGCACTTTCAAAAGGCACAGATTATATAAATTACACTTATTTTCAACTTAATCAATACAAGAAACAGCGATTTACGTGGGGATTCATTGTAATTCCATTTTTATTCAATCAAAATTCAAAATTTACCCCATAAAAGATATCTTTGCCGCCATTTTAGACTTTTTTGAATTGAGAGACACCTCCCAAAGTTTCGTTTCAATCTAAATATTTTTTTTTTATTTTATTTATTTATTTATTTATTTATTTATCAAAAGAAAGTACATATTACATATTGGATGCTTTGCCTGTCCAACTAGGAAAGTTTCCCGTTCTAGGACAGACAAATTGACATGTTTAGTTCATATTAAATAAGAATAAGTAACTTAATTAACACAAAACCATTAACCAAATAACCTATTTTGTACATGTAAATTGTTGTTTCTTGTAGTAATTGTTAAAATTAAAAAAAGTGTAACTTCAATTATCTGTGCTCCGGTACTGGAGTGCCCCCAGATTACAAGTGATTGAGGGCATTAAATATAATATTAAAAATGGCAAAAACTCACTTCCATCTTCACGTTTCTTTACATACGGAACAAAATATTCTTTAACTTTGGCCTCTCCATCTCCTTCTATCTTACACGGCAAATAATGGACTTGTTCACATTTCTGTTCGTCCACCACCTTTAAATTATTTTCTATCGTGATTGACATAACAAAATAATGTTTGCAAAGCGCCCCTTCACTACATAAAAAGCTAAACAAAATACTTATTTTAAACAAGTTAGAGCGAATATAATTTTTGACGTTTATTTTACGTTGGAGCGGGAAAATTGTTGCTGGTGTGGCAATATGTAAGAAAAGTTAAAGGTAATAACTATTAAAAAAAATAATGCGGGGCATTAATGAACGTCATTTTTAAGTGAATATTATATTTTTCATGAACTTTTTTTTTACAATTATTTTTAAAAATATTATTTCACTAACTCACTAACCGTCACGCCGTTTTCCCGCAGGGATAAGAAGAGAGGACGGACCGCCAAACAACTCGGTCACACCACACACTCCTTGCCTCATTCACATTCATACATCGTCTCATACATACTAACTAGCCATCACGCCGTTTCGGTAGGCAGAGAGGACGGACCGCCAAACAACTCGTCTAACATCGTCTCATACATACTAACTAGCCATCACGCCGTTTCGGTAGGCAGAGAGGACGGACCGCCAAACAACTCGTCTAACATCGTCTCATACATACTAACTAGCCATCACGCCGTTTCGGTAGGCAGAGAGGACGGACCGCCAATCAACTCGGTCACACCACACACTCCTTGCCTCATTCACATTCATACATCGTCTCATACATACTAACTAGCCATCACGCCGTTTCGGTAGGCAGAGAGGACGGACCGCCAAACAACTCGTCTAACATCGTCTCATACATACTAACTAGCCATCACGCCGTTTCGGTAGGCAGAGAGGACGGACCGCCAAACAACTCGGTCACACCACACACTCCTTGCCTCATTCACATTCATAAATCATCTCATACATACTAACTAGCCATCACGCCGTTTCGGTAGGCAGAGAGGACGGACCGCCAAACAACTCGGTCACACCACACACTCCTTGCCTCATTCACATTCATACATCGTCTCATACATACTAACTAGCCATCACGCCGTTTCGGTAGGCAGAGAGGACGGACCGCCAAACAACTCGTCTAACATCGTCTCATACATACTAACTAGCCATCACGCCGTTTCGGTAGGCAGAGAGGACGGACCGCCAAACAACTCGTCTAACATCGTCTCATACATACTAACTAGCCATCACGCCGTTTCGGTAGGCAGAGAGGACGGACCGCCAAACAACTCGGTCACACCACACACTCCTTGCCTCATTCACATTCATACATCGTCTCATACATACTAACTAGCCATCACGCCGTTTCGGTAGGCAGAGAGGACGGACCGCCAAACAACTCGTCTAACATCGTCTCATACATACTAACTAGCCATCACGCCGTTTCGGTAGGCAGAGAGGACGGACCGCCAAACAACTCGGTCACACCACACACTCCTTGCCTCATTCACATGCATACATCGTCTCATACATACTAACTAGCCATCACGCCGTTTCGGTAGGCAGAGAGGACGGACCGCCAAACAACTCGTCTAACATCGTCTCATACATACTAACTAGCCATCACGCCGTTTCGGTAGGCAGAGAGGACGGACCGCCAAACAACTCGTCTAACATCGTCTCATACATACTAACTAGCCATCACGCCGTTTCGGTAGGCAGAGAGGACGGACCGCCAAACAACTCGTCTAACATCGTCTCATACATACTAACTAGCCATCACGCCGTTTCGGTAGGCAGAGAGGACGGACCGCCAAACAACTCGTCTAACATCGTCTCATACATACTAACTAGCCATCACGCCGTTTCGGTAGGCAGAGAGGACGGACCGCCAAACAACTCGGTCACACCACACACTCCTTGCCTCATTCACATGCATACATCGTCTCATATATACTAACTAGCCATCACGCCGTTTCGGTAGGCAGAGAGGACGGACCGCCAAACAACTCGTCTAACATCGTCTCATACATACTAACTAGCCATCACGCCGTTTCGGTAGGCAGAGAGGACGGACCGCCAAACAACTCGGTCACACCACACACTCCTTGCCTCATTCACATGCATACATCGTCTCATATATACTAACTAGCCATCACGCCGTTTCGGTAGGCAGAGAGGACGGACCGCCAAACAACTCGTCTAACATCGTCTCATACATACTAACTAGCCATCACGCCGTTTCGGTAGGCAGAGAGGACGGACCGCCAAACAACTCGGTCACACCACACACTCCTTGCCTCATTCACATGCATACATCGTCTCATACATACTAACTAGCCATCACGCCGTTTCGGTAGGCAGAGAGGACGGACCGCCAAACAACTCGTCTAACATCGTCTCATACATACTAACTAGCCATCACGCCGTTTCGGTAGGCAGAGAGGACGGACCGCCAAACAACTCGTCTAACATCGTCTCATACATACTAACTAGCCATCACGCCGTTTCGGTAGGCAGAGAGGACGGACCGCCAAACAACTCGTCTAACATCGTCTCATACATACTAACTAGCCATCACGCCGTTTCGGTAGGCAGAGAGGACGGACCGCCAAACAACTCGGTCACACCACACACTCCTTGCCTCATTCACATTCATACATCGTCTCATACATACTAACTAGCCATCACGCCGTTTCGGTAGGCAGAGAGGACGGACCGCCAAACAACTCGTCTAACATCGTCTCATACATACTAACTAGCCATCACGCCGTTTCGGTAGGCAGAGAGGACGGACCGCCAAACAACTCGGTCACACCACACACTCCTTGCCTCATTCACATTCATACATCGTCTCATACATACTAACTAGCCATCACGCCGTTTCGGTAGGCAGAGAGGACGGACCGCCAAACAACTCGTCTAACATCGTCTCATACATACTAACTAGCCATCACGCCGTTTCGGTAGGCAGAGAGGACGGACCGCCAAACAACTCGGTCACACCACACACTCCTTGCCTCATTCACATTCATACATCGTCTCATACATACTAACTAGCCATCACGCCGTTTCGGTAGGCAGAGAGGACGTACCGCCAAACAACTCGTCTAACATCGTCTCATACATACTAACTAGCCATCACGCCGTTTCGGTAGGCAGAGAGGACGGACCGCCAAACAACTCGGTCACACCACACACTCCTTGCCTCATTCACATTCATACATCGTCTCATACATACTAACTAGCCATCAAGCCGTTTCGGTAGGCAGAGAGGACGGACCGCCAAACAACTCGGTCACACCACACACTCCTTGCCTCATTCACATTCATACATCGTCTCATACATACTAACTAGCCATCACGCCGTTTCGGTAGGCAGAGAGGACGGACCGCCAAACAACTCGTCTAACATCGTCTCATACATACTAACTAGCCATCACGCCGTTTCGGTAGGCAGAGAGGACGGACCGCCAAACAACTCGTCTAACATCGTCTCATACATACTAACTAGCCATCACGCCGTTTCGGTAGGCAGAGAGGACGGACCGCCAAACAACTCGGTCACACCACACACTCCTTGCCTCATTCACATTCATACATCGTCTCATACATACTCTTGACATGGCCCGACTCGAGTGTCATTTTCTTGAGATTCATTTCATCGTGCCATGTCTTCCTCGGGCGTCCCCGACTTCTGCTACTATTCACACTCGCATCATATATTCTTCTTACACTCCTTTCTTCGCTCATTCACTCCACATGCCCAAACCATCTAAGCGTCCCTTTCTTAATCTTACTCATTACGCTTACATTAGCCTTTCACTCTTTGTGGATCTTTACAATTCAGATTGGATGACGGATGAAGTTTAGATAAACTAGTTAACTTACTAACCATCACGCCGTTTAGGCAGAAAGGACAAACGGCCAAACAACTCGGTCTTGGTATATCGTCTAATATACAGGGTTTTCCAATAAGAGGTGTTATTTTGAATAGCCCGCTATTTCGGTAGATGTTACTTTTGAAGCTGTCATTTTTTTACATTTGACAAGTAGAAACTACGTCATTAATAAAAATGGAACGATACAAGCTTCAACAACGCATTGAAATTATTAAAATTCACTTGAGTGAATCCAATGCAAATCATTTTGAGTGATGAGGCCCATTTCCATCTCGGTGGCTTCGTCAACAAGCAAAATTGTCGCATCTGGGGCTCGGAAAACCCAAGAGTTATTGTTGAAAAGCCTCTCTATCTTTAACTTGTGACTGTTTGGTGCATTTTATGGTCCGGTGGAGTCATTGGACCTCACTTTTTCGAAAATGAGGCTGGAGCAACAGTTACGGTGAATGGATTGCGCTATCGAGAGATGATTAATGATTTTTTATGGCCGGAATTGTATGGTATTGATCTGGACAACGTTTAATTTCAACAAGACGGCGCTACGTGCCACACAAGCAACGAAACCATGGATCTTTTACGATTGAATATCAAAATAACACCTCTTATTGGAAAATCCTGTATAATCTTCTATTATTCTGGTCCTTGAATTGGTCCGACCCAAGTATTTGGTTTAATTGATCGTGCCATGTCTTCCTGTGGCGTCCCCGACTTCTTCTGCCATTCATATTTGCGTAATATATTCTCTTTTCACTAATTTCTTCGTTTTACATGACCAAACCATCTGAGCGCCCCTTTCTTTAAAGTTTACATCTTGGCTATAATACATTTGTCAATAATTATCAAATATTTGACAATCTCCGTGGCCAGGTGGCCAAGATCCTTGGCCACGAATTCGGAGGTCACTGGTTAGAGACCCGGCATGTGCAAATAAAATTGACTTCAAGCATTTGTGTTAATTTACAGTAATTGTAACTCAAGTTTTTGAACCCAGGTTCATCGCGGGAAGCAGAACCACTCCAGCCAGCAGAATCGACTGCTGCCATACTGCTGCATAAGCTAAACGAGAAGGGACGTTATATTGTGTCACAAATCACCTGCGAGAAGAACTCGCGAGTGACGCGGAACTCATCTACTCCCACTATTCCCTGCACCCTGTCAATACAGTAGCGATGACGATGAGTAGTTCACGAGTATCGTTTCGTACGACTCCCGGCAAACGGTTACTTTTTATCAGGAGATACTTTAGAAAAATAGTCATATTAAAATTGTCCAAGTAAATTGTTATTATATACACAGAAACGAGAACTGCATCTGACAACCCGTCATCTGGATTTGGACATATGAACCTACTAGCTACCTCGCATCATATTTTTCTCTTGGCAAGAGTGGTACGATCATTCACACGCTGGGAGCTGTATCGGGAAGCCGCTTCCAGCGAGCAAAGTTTTCCCATTGATTATACGCTCTGAGCTCACAGCTCCCGCTCAATTGAGCCGTCATTTAATTGAGTCGACCCTTTGAGCCGTACTAAAATATTAAGCTGATGCAGCGGGTCCGGCTCTTAATAAAATGAGTCATGATCCATCGCCACAGTATAGATTTGGGGTTTCGGAGACCTCTCTTATTACTTTGAAAAAGAGTTATAAATGATTTATTTTTGTCATATAGACCTCACTAGATATGAATCAAAACTTATTCTGATAAATAACAGTAATAATTAGTTAATAGCAGGATTCGACCCGCACAAATGTGTTAATTAATCCACACAGGCAGCGCTGTTCTGGTTCCCACTTTTTATTTTGTTATTCTTGTTGGAAAATAAAGACAAAAAAAGATTTTTTTATCATTGATTTAAAAAAAATTTAAAGATATTATAACATAATTTAGAAACACATTTTTTTTTAATTTTTGGAAAAATATTATTATAATAAAATATATTTTTAATCAAGAACGCTTTTAAAAAATAATGATTTTATTTAATAAATTTAGAATTAACAATTTTATTTTGCAACTTTATAATTATTTCATTGATTTCGAAAAACATTTATTATTACTTAATTTAGAAATACATTTTTTTAATGTTTAGAATAACATCTCTAAATAGTATAAAATTATGTCGCTCTCCGCGTCTGTCTGTCTGTTTGCGTGCTTAGTTCTTCGATTTTGATAGGGCATTATCATTTAGAATTTTTTTCGGGAAGGTTTAAATATGTAATAAATGCATATATCATTTATAGAGAGTACCGAAAAAACAATGTTTTGTAATCAAGTCGTAAAAAAATATTTTCAGGCGCTTACATTTGCTAACGCTGGCTAAAACTTATTAGATACAATAAAATAATGTACTACGGAATTGCATATCTTAAAAAGGCCAACAGAAAAGTCTGGGAAGGTATATGTCTATCTCCTTAGGATAACCCCCAGTAACGCCGGGTACACGTCAGCTAGTTTTATTATAACAGAATATATTTGTAATCAAGAGCCCTTTTTTAAATTAACAATAAAAATAAAAATAAATCGTGTTTTCTATATGGTATCACAATTCTTGAGATAAACCATTTCCATGTATTGAGTGCAATCATAAATCAAACTGAAAATTATTATTGGAACTGCTTTTCTATTACTAAATATTGAATGTTATACCAATGTAATATATCACTGAAGATAGATAATACTCAAAAATCTAAATCTAAAAAACGAAATACGAAACTGAAAAAATTTAAAAGGTAACGGTCTCATCTGGGAATCAAGCCCTAGATCTCTGTCTTACCGGAACAACCACTATACTACAACCACTCGACCATTATTACACGTTATTCTTGTTGATCTCGTATTTAAAATTTCGAATTAACAATATCATTTTGCAAAAAAAAATATTTATACGGGATATCTTTGAAAAAATAAGAATAATCAATTTTTGTTTCGTTTATATAAATTAGTATTATAGTATTTTCAACGATAAATTACATTTATGAGTATAAACGTAAAAAGTTATTTAAAGAAACTGTGTTCCAATAAAAATTGAATATTTATTTAGACTTTTAGAAAAAGTCAATATTGACTAAAATCGATTGATAAATAAAAATCGGATATTTTTTTCGAGACAAATTATTATAAGCAATGATTAGTCGCTTGAAATATCCATACAAATTGAAAATAACAAAACAAAAAATAATAAGCAGTAATTGTTGATTGAATTACTAGTACATATTGAATTATTTAGCGTGTTGGAAATAAGCCGACGTAGATCGGTGGTCCAGAGCATCTGACCGGACATCAGAAGGTGCGGGTTCAATTCCCGTCGGTGGCATTTATTTTTACTCGGGAGATATTTTTAATTTTTATGGATATTTCAAGCGACTAATTATTGCTTTTAATAATTTGTTATCCTTTGTGCTTTGCATAAAAAAACCTTGTCTTATAAACATTAGTTTATCTTTAAAAAATAACAATTCTTTGGAACTGTGTAATCATTCAAAAAGATATCTGCCAAAAAATTGTTGCAAGAAAATATTGTTAATTCTGAAATTGAAATATGAGATTGACTTTAAATCCTTCCGACCAACCCAACATTAAAAAGGCTCATTAGCATTCCACAAACTATTAACATTAGAAGATAGAAAAGTTATATCCAAACAAATTTTTTAATTAAAAATTATCCACAACGCTGTTGACAGTGACTTACCTTCTGGAAAATGTTAATTTCTACTGTCCGGTTCGAAGTACACAGTCAAACAAACTATTCCACATCCCACACTCTAAAACTAACTACACACACCATTCATTTTTCAGAAGGACATGCACAAAATACAATAATATATTTTCAGACGCCGACATTTTCCATTTGTTCTAGGTTCAGTTTATTAAATGCACATTGGACAGAATTAAATCACATTGTTAATTACCGGTCGGTGGCCGAGTTGACATCGCGCTTGGGTCCCACCCAGGCGTAGTGTGTTCAATTCCACGGCTGGCTAAGTCCTCCATCACAACACAAGCAACATTTTCCGCTTTCTGTGGTGGTAGTAGGAGATTTTCAAATATTGTAAGGTTATTCGTAACCCGGGAATGTTTGTCTTTCTTTTAAAAAAATAAAAATAATAATTAAACGTACCTTCTCCCCCTACTGAGCGTAAGATATCTCAGTTATTTTCATCAAGGTGTTTAAGATATCTTACTTATTATCATTAAGTTGTGTAAGATATCTCAGTTATTTTAATTAAATTGTGTAAGATATCTCAATTATTTTCATCAAGGTATGTAAGATATCTCAGTTATTTTAATTAAGTTGTGTAAGATATCTCAGTTATTTTCATCAAGGTGTGTAAGATATCTAAGTTGTTTAAGATAGCTCAGTTATTTTCATCAAGGTGTGTAAGTTATCTCAGTTATTTTCATTAGGTTGTGTAAGATATCTCAGTCATTTTGATTAAGGTGTGTAAGATTTCTCAGTAATTTTCATTAAGTTGTGTAAGATATCTCAGTTATTTCCATTAAGGTGTTTTTATGTTTTTTTTTCTGTATGTAACATGAATTTTATGTTAAAACTTCACTTAATGCATAGGTACATGTAATTATTTATATAAAACTGTTTGTTTCCCCAATAAACTAATAAAAAAATAGCGTATAATAATTAGGTCCTAACGGTCGATTGGTTAAATACATTGTCCCCGTAAGACAGAGAACTTGGGTTCGATTCCCAGTTGAGACCGCTATTTAATATTTTTTTTCTGTGTCTTGTTCTGTTTCATGTTTCGTTTAGATCTATTATGCCGGGATCACCACGATCACCATACAATAGGGTTCAGTCCCTGCTCCGTGAACATCTTCGACAGCGCAGGGCAGGATAATGGGACAATACGAGTACAACAATTCTACGTTAGTTCAAACGAGGAACACTGTCATGAATACAAGACGACGCGCGTTACGAGCGAGTTCGCGAAAAATATTAACTCTATACCGAGATGTATTCACATTTTACAGCCGATATACGAGATCCGAGATACGTACGCGCGGAGCGCCTGGCTATTGTTTTACCGTTTTGTCAAAACGCGTTTACACGCGGACATCGCGACGGGCGCGGTGGTGAGGGTATATCTTCCAAACAACTATTCACATTAGGACAGTGGGTCCGTAGCTGGAACAAAACAGTATTGCATTGTCCGCGTGCGATTCCGGCCTTAGTATTATCTTCTTCTTCAATGAAAAATTATATTATTTAAACTTATTTTTAGGCTGTCGGTTGTCAATTTCTTCCACAATATCAAAAGAAATAAGGTTAGGGTAGGTATATATAATTAGATAAATCTTTCATCAGAAATGAGTGTTTTTTTTAAATTTCCGAAAATTTTGCAAAATGTTCTCATGTAACGGCATTGGCGGTGTGATAATATTTTAAATCCACTTAAAATAAATCAAACATTGATAATGTTTATGGCTATCTCAAAAAAAACATCAACTCTTTTTACTGAAACACCTTTTGCAATATTAAATGTACCTGCAATAGAGAAACTGTACAAAAACAATCAATTTTACTAATCTTTAGATATCAGAAAAACATTAAGTTCGCCAAATTTAACACTATTTAAAGTAATTAAATTGAATTTGAGCTTAAATTGAAACATTAGTTCCAGACAATTGTGAATTGTCGTGTGAATTGTCATCCTTCGGTTCAAGAGTTACAAAATGGTTGTTGGATCTAGGCAGGACTGATTCCGAAATGATAGGTACTAAAAAATGTAATTTGAAATCACGAACGCCTCTATGTATCTTTATTATGTATCTTCGTTTTAACATACTTATTTTAGCTAGTCTTAAATCCTGTATTCGTCTAGGATAACTTGAAACTTGTAAATTTAACTGTACTGAAACGGGAATCCTTCCTAGTTGGACAGTCAAAATCATAAAATGTAATCAATATTATATTATAAAAAAAAAAAAAATATACAGTGGCCTGTGAAATAAATCCAGAGTTATTAGTATTACATAGTGGAATCCGAAAGTTTATCAATGCAAACAATTCTGGACTATGAAATGCATCATTTAGAATTTTAAATCATTTAAAAGAACGCTATTTTCCAACAAAAATACTGAAATATCCATTTAAAACTTAGAAAACGTAAGAATTAATTTTATTGTCATCGTTAGTATTTCAATAGTTCTAAATGCACATTTAATGTGTTATAGCGATAGCTTTAGCGTAGTATTTAAAATGGATAATAATAATAAAAAAGTTGTATAGATATAGGACCGTATTACATATCGGAAAATATTCCCTTTAAGATCCCTTTGGGATTGTTCGAATTTCAGTGCGAGTCAATAGTAAGAGAAAGAATCGATGTTACAAAAGAAAATCATTTAAATTAATTAATTTGAGAATACTCGTTTTCATGAGATACCATTTTAAAATTACCTACCAAACTTACCTTGATTTCATACATCTCATAAAGTTTTATCTCCGTAACCATGAATGGTTACAGTAAAAGCATGATTATTGTTTTTCTTTAGTATGAGTACGCTCGTGTGCGTTTAAGTGCGTTTTCTGTGAACATACATAGCTGCAATAAGAGCATGAGAAAGGTTTTTCTATAGTATGAGTAATCTTGTGTCTGGTTAAGCTTCCTTTTTGTGAACATGAATAGTGACAGTAAGAGCATGTAAATGGTTTTTCTTTAGTATGAGTACGCTCGTGTTCAGTTAAATTTGACTTCCGCGAACATAAATAGCTGCAGTAAGAACATGAGTATGGTTTTTCTTTAGTATGAGTGCGGATGTGTTTAATTAAGGTTGATTTGTCAGAATATGAAGAGCTACAGTAAGAGCACGAAAAGGGTTTTTCTTTAGTATGAGTACGCTCGTGTATAGTTAAGTGTGACTTCCGTGAACACGAATAGTTACAGTAAGTGCATGAGAATGGTTTTTCTTTAGTATGAGTAAGGTAGTGTCTAGTTAAGCTTGATTTCCAGGAACACAAATAGCTACAGTAAGAGCATGAGAATGGTTTTTCTTTAGTGTGAGTGCGAATGTGTTGAAATAAGTGTGATTTATCGGAAAATGAATAGCTACAGTAAGAGCATGAGAAAGGTTTTCCTTTTGTATGAGTGCGCAAGTGTCTAGTTATGTTTGACTTCAGTGTACATGAATAGTTACAGGAAGAGCATGAGTACAGTTTTTGTTTAGTATGAGTGCGTACGTGTGCAATTAAATGTGACTTTCGTGAGCACGAATACACGCAATGGGAACACGAGAAAGGTTTTTCCTTAGTATGAATCCGCAAATGGGCCATTAGGCTAGGTTTCGAAGCAAGTTTTCGGTCAATCTTGGAACAAGGGAAGGATTTTGAAGTGTCTAATGCTGCACCTAGAAGAAAATACAACATTACATCTCTCATTGATACAAAGTACATTGAAAAAAGTTCTTACACAATGCGAAACAATATGCTTATTTAAAGATGTATTGTATTGTATACGTAATGGGACGCCGCGCGTGGAGGTAGGGCAGCAGATAAAAGAAAAACAATAATAAAAATTAAATACTAAAAACCGATTATTTGACCATTTTTTACATTTTCATGCATTCTAAGATTTTTGGGTAAATGATTTCTGATATTTGGAGGTTCTTATTCGTTTATCAACGCCCGATTTAGATGCGCAGTAACCGATATCCAATTTAATGTTCAATTATTCAATGGATTAACTTTTTTTATAAATTTGGGAAACATTTTGAGTATTGGTTTGAACGATTATCCAGGACAGACTGATTTTTTGTGTGGATATTCAAATGTTCAATTTTGAAACTGTCGTGATTATAATGATATATCGACTTCATTAAAAAACTATATCGATAAAATTCAATTTACCCGCCGTTTGGTGAATTCTTTCAGCGTGCTTCAAGCAATCCCTATTACTGTCCGGAAGCTGGATATAAATTTCTGGACATGAAATTTTAGAATCTGCTTCTTCAATCGCTGGTTCAGCTTTGATGGTGACTCCCTCTGCATAAGATTGTTCAGTTTTACAATTTTTTATCAAAATTTTTATAAAATAATGGAATCACAGAACAAGTTATATGATTTGAATTTTCATCACCTCAATTAGACTAACTTCAAACTTCTAAGTTTGCAAAGATTCCTGATTTTGAGGTTAAATCCTGTTTAAAGTATTTTAGTTTAATAAATTTAATTAGGACGTAAACAGAATATACCTAAACGTGCAAATAGAACTATATGCAACCAGCTATGGCATAATAATTCATTGCATACGGTTCAAACCACATTTTCCTAATGCCATTTCAATTAATTTTTAAAATTTGTTAAACTAAAATAATTTGTTATGAGTAATCGTAACTCGATTTCCACAAAGAGCCCTTACATATACTTATACTTAGTATAAACAAAGAGTGTTGCTGTTGCTTACGCTAAGTTTGGCGAAGCTGATATAGAGCATGCATAATGCGATCGTGAACAGTCGAAAGCCAATTAAAAACCTGCACTTTTATTTTCGATTATATTGCGTCTGAATGACAGTAATATACTTCATAAATTATAATGAAGAAAATAAATACCTGTAATGCTTTCCGAATATTCTTTCTTGATTGATGCGTGTTCTAAATCGATTTCCGCGAAGGACACATCACCACTCTCTTCCGCACTTGTCTCTAATTCTATCTTGATGGAGGTGGAATCCATGCTTCTGCGTAGACTTGGTTGTTCTGTTTATCTAGAACCAATACAATATTAAATCATGACTGAGATAGGTCTATAAAATTAACTTATGAATTAAATGATATATGGTTCAGCTGGGCCGCTATTTAACAATGCGATTAATCAATCAATTATTTTCGATTTTTATTTACGTCTAAATAAGAATTGTTTTTAGTAATTTAAACAGGTTTTAATATCAAGCCGATATCATGGAAAATATAATGTAGGATAATACCTAATACGCTACCTGGCGAAATAAGTTCATCAATTTTAGAAAATTGCTCACGAAGTTGACGATTAAGTGTATGAGTTGTTAAAAGGGTAAATGTTTACTTAACTGCCGCACTTATGCACAGTTTATGAAAATTACGTTGCGTTTCATTTACATCGGGATAAATGATCGAGAATCCATTACAAATCCACTTTAATTCAATAGAAGTTTAAAAAATTACCTTATAAAACGATCACTTTGACGCAATTGTAGACTTTTTTTGAAATGGAGTGACAATTACGAGTGTTTCGTTTCAACCTTAATACGCATAAATTACTTAATCAACCGAAACAAAGAACGAAATAACCTATTTTGTACATGTAAACAGTTGTTTCTTGTAGTTATTTATAGAAATAAAGTGTAACTTTCATTATCTATGCTTAAAAGTGCGGCTGTCAGGGAAAGAATTACCGCTTAAAGTTTTCGGAAAATCAGACTTCACATGATTACAGCAAGTTTTTTTCTTTTTCTTTTCTTTCAGCTCTGTTAGTGAAATACTTCTACAGCTTGGAACCGATTGGCAGAATGTTAAACAATTTTTTTCTCACAGCAATCTAGATAATAACAGGTAACGTATCTTAAGGTGTTAATATAGTGAAAATAAATGCAAAAGCTTACAACACATGGCACCTGTTTAGTCAATGATGTTACAATATACGGCTTAAGAAATAACACTCATAATCGTTCGGCACAACACGATTAACTGCGAAACAGTAAAATATAAAACAATAAATAACTTTGATAGTCAAAAACAGTTATATATAAGGAGATTGGGGAATTTCTTGATAGAAAATTAATTGGTTTAGATTGACGAAATGAGTGGAGCCAATAAATTAGCATAACCTACAAAAAGTGACAGCATGCAGCTGGAAGATATTTAACCATAGAAAATACAAATTATAGAAATTAATTCTGGTTTTAATCTCAGTGCTGCCAAGTTTTACTTTAGTTGCGATCGCATAGTCAATGTTAACATAACAATTTATAGTACCTACTCAGTCGACGATTCTGCTCAATAAAGGAAAATATTGAATGCAAAACATTACTCAACAGCATTGCCTTTTTTAAAAGTGTGACGTTTCAATCATAAATACGCACACATTATTCAAATAACTCAAACAAAAAACCCAATAACCTCTTTTTTGCCGTGTTCCCTGATGTGAATAGTTATTTCTCGTCATAAGTTTCTATAATTTTGTACATTGTATGAAAGTGTGGCTGTTTAGATTTATATTTACCAAATATTGTATCATATTTTTATATACAACAGTAAATAATGTTGTTTGGAGTAAAACAGGTGCCATTAATTAGTGAATGACGTGCGACAACTTGTTTGAATCTAATAATGCAATTTGTTTAACATTTCTCGTTTCTGACGTCTTCTTTTTCGCAAATTACTGTACGTGACAGTAATACAGACTTAAAAAGTGGACGCTTATAATAATAATTGTACAGCGCCGTTTTTGTGCAAAATCACCCCAAGGGCGCTACTTTTGTGACGATATTTTTGAAATGATTACTTTTACAGATAACAAATACTTCGTTATTATTTGTGCCGCTAGACGCGCTGGAGTTAACCTAAAAATCTCTGAACAGAGCATTATTGCGATTTTTGGCAGCCATCTTGTATGACTAACGTTTGTATGCAAAGTGGTGCATCATCTGATGTCATTATTATTCTAATGCTGTACAGTTTAGGATTGTTGTAAACGGAAGAAGCGACATATTCTGTTATTTTAAAAGAGAACCGTTGTAGTTTTCAAACCCCGGCAGCGGGTTTTTATCCGCTGATTAACTTTTATTATTTTGTTTTTGTATTGTTAATGCAGTTATAACGGCTTACGAATTTGATGAAATAAGGAATGAAATACGTCATTAAAAATTTTACGTCGGTTTTGGCATTTTCCATACATCTTCCCCCTCACCCAGCAGCTTTAAATTGTTCTCGAATTGCTCCGTCCAGGGCTTTATAGGCCCATGGAGTTAACTCACTGTTGGTATTCTCTATGTTTGAAATGATAAAAGTACGAACACGCTGGGCCGATGTACGCAACGTAAGCAACGCATTACGACATCTGGAACACTTAACAATCCATACATTTTCTATGAAAATAGATGCATTATGAACACATTTATCACACGCAACGCAAAACTATGCTCTCATTACTAAAACATGGAAAATCTTGAATACAATAACCAACAAGAGCACAAAATGAGAATCATCACTGACATCCAAAACTTTGTGGTATTGTTTTAAATGATTGTAAAATAGTTAAGTAACCAAAAGTCACACAGCGTAATTTCATTTATAAATATATACAGAATATCAGTAGAAACAAGTTCAACGGAGCATTCTGTTCTAGAGGGAGTCACCATAAAAGCAGAACTAAATTCAATTTTAATAAAAACATATTTAATTTTAAATATGATTTAAGATTTTCACGGCCAAAAGTATTTTTGTTATTTGTTTTTGGGGTGTTATGCCGTGTTGCGCTAACTCCTTCTTTAGCCAACGTTTCGGACAGCATTGCAGTGTCCATAATAACACATCTGCCCTGATGATGGACACTGCAATGCTGTCCGAAAAGAGACTGGAGACTTGGCTAAAGAAGGAGCGCAACACAGCATAACACCCCAAAAACAAATAACAAAAATATTTATTTTTATTTACTTAGGAATGATGTGTACTGTAAATGGTTTTTGGTTGTACTCACTTATCTCTTCAAACAAACTCTGTAGGTTAAATTAATCAAATGAATCCCATATTTAATCGTAGCTGTTGGTCATGATTTTTTTCA
Organism: Hesperophylax magnus; assembly: GCA_026573805.1. Taxonomy (NCBI): domain Eukaryota; kingdom Metazoa; phylum Arthropoda; class Insecta; order Trichoptera; family Limnephilidae; genus Hesperophylax; species Hesperophylax magnus. The sequence continues at coordinate 52,727 of JAIUSX010000365.1, read as the reverse complement.
TTATTTTTTTTTTTTTTTTAAAGAAAGACAAATATTCCCGGGTTACGAATTATGATTATTATATTAATTATTTGTTACGATTTATTTTATTAACCCGTAGATTATTAGGAAACCAAATTTGGTCCCAAACATCATATGCCGTTATGAATGCAAGTAGCCAATAGTGTACCAGAGCGACCATACATTATTAAAAGTTGGATATCTCTCTTAATCTCAAGTAAACATTTGAAATTTTTTTATGTATGAAAGAGAACGAAATGATGTTCCTTATTGCCTTTGGAATATTTATACTCGATTCAAAGGAAATAATCCTAAAAAATTAAAGAAAAGTGCATGATTACAAATTGGCGGAATTATTCCTTTGACCGTTACATGCCACACCAGCGCCTCTAGCGGTCAGAGTTAATGATATTGCCAATATTTTACTGAAGTTGGATGTATTATTAATATTATATGGAATTGGGTAGAACCGACTAATCTTGTGATAGTATCAGGGATGTGCAAAATGGGTACCCAAAACCATTTTAAATGCAAAATGGAAATGGGTCAAAACTTTTCCATTTGAAAATGGTTTTTAGAAAAGCATTTCAAATGCAAAATGCAAAATGCATTGAAAAAGGAAAATGGTTTTTCAGGTCAAACAATTAAAATAATTATAGAATTTTTAAACAATTTTGTCATTTAATATTGGACATCAATGTAGAACAAACATATTACATGATGGTAAATCCAACCACGACTACAGATTATGAAACCACAAAAAATTTGCGCAGGACTAATGTTGCCAACGTAAAAACATAGAAACTGCTATCTAACATTTAATATTACAGCGTCATGGCCCCATGTTCAGTATTTGAATCAGTGTTTTTTGTAATGGTATCATTCAATTGCCAGGGCTCCTACCAGGGAGCAACTTGATAAATGTAGAGTATCTCTTATAGCGAGGTTGAGGACCGACTGATATTTGGGGCTTATGAAAAAAAGATGAGTGGAGATAGTAGGAAGAATGTTAAAAAAAAGCATTTAAAATGGAAAATGCATTTAGAAAAGCATTTAAAATGCAAAATGGTTTTTAGAAAAGCATTTAAAATGCAAAATGGAAAAAACCCATTTTGCATTTTATATTTCCATTTGAAATAAAGCACATCTCTGGATAGTATATTGTTGCAAGATTATGCAGACCACCTATTCTAGGAGAGTTGAAAAAAAAACCTTAGTAAAAAAATATTATTTTACGCTTTTCATCATTTTTCTTACTATTAATCATTTGACGTAATTGCAACCGCTGATTTGATGCCAACTTCCGAGGTCGGTGGCTCCATTGTGCGTCTGTTCAAACGGTCTTGCCCGGCGCGCAAACGCAATAGAGAATTAATGCGATATCAGTAGAAATGTGCACCGCTTTTCAGTTAATACTGCGAATTAAGGAATTTATTTTGACAATCTCATTTTGCTGGAATAAAAATACATATTTTACAAAAAGGTTTATTAAAAAAAAATCGCAAAAAAAAATTATTTCAATCTATTTACGATTAGTTAAAACAAGGATGCATAATTTGAGCAAGGTTTACATAAAGAATTTTAATGTGAAATATATCAAATTACAGTTTTATGAAGCGTTGAAATGGCAAAAAAGTGAGGAGACTATTAAGTTGAGAATATATTTGTACTAAAAAATTGTTTTAAGTAATTTAGGCAAAAATGTTAGACCTTTTTAAATGTTTGCGTTAAAATTTTTAAAATACATATAAATTGGTAATTTATTGCCTTTTGAGTGAGTTGTGAACGCGCCTAGTAAATATGCCAATGATGTTTTTTTTTTAAATTTAATGAGAATTATTTGTTTGACTCTGTGGAAACTGTAATAAAGTTCTTCTGGCCGCTTACTGTGACCTTTTCGTATGTTATGTTTAAGTGTGTTAATTTTCATAATAATTACGTTCATAAGCGAACGCAAATATAAACGAACAACATATTTCTATGTCATGCGCCAAAATATTTCTGAATAATAACGTAAATCGAAAAAATGTGTAACACGAATGATACTATAAACTTTTTAATCACATGTGAAATTATATTCCTGCATTTTTTCTTCAAAACACTTTTAAACTCGTAGGCCGTTTATTAAGCACACAGCAAATGTTTTTTTTTTAAATTGCAGAGTGACCGTTTAAAAAAAATATTTCAGGGGTTAAAAAAACCTGTTTCACCTTGTTTTTGAGGATGAAAAAATCATTTGTAAAACCACTGGCTGACGTGTACCCGGCGTTGTTCGACTTATCTCAACTTTCTATAAATATGCATGTTTTTTATATATATATATATAAACCTTCCGGAAGAAATTTTTTAAATGAGAGTGAAAACCATATCAAAATCCGTTGCGTAGTTTAGAAGAACTAAGCGCACAAACAGACAGAGGCGGATAGCGATTTTATTTTATTCTATTTAGAATTCGAATGAGAAAACAACCGTTAGTAAGAAATAAATAATCTTTAATATTTTATTTAAAAAAATGTGATTTAATTATTTTCATTTAGTTAATATGAAAAATTAGTTTAGGTTCCTAATTTAATTTACTTGATATAATATTCATTTAATTTTATTAAGCTGACGCATTCCCAATTTTTACTGATTTATAACAAGTTTCTCGTCAACTCTTTAAGTTTTTAAGTTCCAAAAAAATATATGTTATTTATGAAGAAGATATCTAAACATTTGTTACCTACGCCGAATAATTAATATTATTAATTTCTCTCGATATTAAGAAATCGCAAAGTGAAACCTAAGCGAAAAAAATACATTTTAAGAATGATTATCGGAATGTATATAGAAAATATTTATTGCTATACCTAAAATTTTAAGCCTACATGAACGTTCCTTTTCATGTAATATATCTTTCACCACCTTCATCACCTCTTCAGCAATAGTTATAATTATATAAATAAATATGACAAAAACATCACATTTTTCTTATAATACAACATCGCTTGTCGCTAATAGCTTTTGCGCTGATTAAGGAAACATTTAAAAAATTGCTCAATGTATAATAAAAAAGGTAAGTGTAATATATATATAAATACTTTGTGAAGAAAAATGTAATTAACATAGCACACACAAATCAAATTACTGAACGACGCGATTTTTTCATATAATTTAACACGCAAATAATTGTGGACTTAATACAACCCTGACAAGCCTAAAAAAATAACCCATACTTCTAAAGTTTTGTGCGCGAATCAAGTAAAAAATCAATTATTTTTATGTGCCAGGCTCATGCAATGTCGTATTGTTTATATGAATTAGTTAAAAGTGTATCTCACACTGCATGACGTCATGATTGTGACTAGTTTGAAAGATGACGTCAGAAAATTTACTTGTCGATAGTGAAATCCTATTAATTTCTGATATTTGTTAATGCGCTGCCTTCAAGCTATCTGTAAGGATATATTTTTATATTTTTTCGTATTCAGATAGCTGATTACATTTTCTAAAATAAAGTCAGCCATAGGTACAGCCTAAAATGTTTGGAACTGGGTTATTTTAGTGATTGAAAAAATGAACTTGCCCAGCCATAGCTGGGAAGCAAAATAAGTAAACTCTAGACAAGGGGTGCTCAAACGGTCGATCGCGATCGACCGGTCGATCGCGAGTACTTTTTGAGTCGATCTCGAGAAAATTTTCCCATTTTTCATGCCTTATTTTTTATTATTTATTTGTAGCTTGTAAGACTGAGTTACTGAACGTAGTGTTCTGAAACAGCTGGCAAATTTCGTATTCGCAATGTTTGGGTCGACTTATTTGTGCGAGTCTGCATTTTCTGAAATGAAGATAATTAAGTAAAAATATCGCAATTGACTAACTGACGAACATATGTCATCGGGCTTGTGATTAGCACTCGGTAATTACGTACCATCGTATGAAAAGTCATTATTTAGTTTAGAAACTAGAACTCGTTTGTTTTTTGTATGAACCAATAAACTTGCAATTTTTAATAAATATAAGTTTTTTCATCGACTTTTTAGTGCAGACCTCCACCTACCTTGACTAAAAAAAATGCATATTGCGAACTAATTTCTGTTGTTCCTCCAAATTCTATGTGGATTCGTGGCCATGCAATTATGGAACGTCCCTATATATACACTTATACCTGCGCCACGATACACCCTACCTACATAGACGACAATTCTGTATATGCACATACTTGCAGTCTCTCAGAGTCGATCGATCGGAATCTAATAATATTGAGGTAGATCGCCAGCAGTTCAAATTTGAGCACCCCTGCTCTAGACCAACAAAAGGCAAAAAGCTATGCATAGTGCCCATTTCGCATTGCGACACAATGCGTGGGACTTTTCATAAATGTGCACGTGAACCAAACCAAAATTGTGTTGGGTTCATTTTTCAATGGATATGCCGTGTCTAGTCTAATTTAGTCTATGCATAGTACAGAAAATTGTTGTAGTTATTTATACGTAATTAATAGTATAATAGGTTTATTATAACGACAAATAACTTTGTTTACATCACTTTTATTTACATACACAATCTACATGTTTCGTGAACGATGTTCACATCATCAGGATTAGATTTACACTAAAGTTAAAAATTTATTGTACATCACCTATACGGAGGAGGGGTAGGAAAAAGGCGGAAGGTTAAGAGGTGGTGGGAGTTTCAAATTGGGAATTGTCATTAGAAGGCAAAGTCTAGTTAAGTGAAAAAGTATTTAAAATTTTCAATATTTATATTTATACAATTGTGAGAAACAAACAGTTTATATAATACAAAAGTAAGTCAGTAAAGTATCATAAAAATGGAAGATTAATTATTTTCCGTTATTTATGAAAGAATTATCGACTTGTGTTCTATCTCGTATCCAACAACCAACAGCCAAAAAGTATTCTTAATTGAAAGTTCAAGAAACATTTTTTATTCATAGAATTATGTTGAAATCATTGTGAAATTTTATTTTAAAAAAACTCAAAAAAGGAAATATCTTTTAACAGAGGAGATTATATTAATACGTCTTAACAAAAAAGGAAAAATACAGCAAAAGGCAACGATCGCAAATGGGGATCCAAGATCGAAGACCTCAAACCAATATGATAAGTATATGATATCTTATTATGATAAGATGAATATTCATTCTAGATTTGTATAAAAGTCAACAGTTGCCCCATATAAATAAAATAAGATCGCAAAGGAATGTCCGAGACACTATCTATGTAGGTAACCAAAATATATTCGGGTAGAACCTTATAAATAACTAACTAACCATGACGCCGTTTCTCCGCAGGGATGGGCAGAGGACGGACCGCCAAATAACTTGGTCTTAGCACACACTCCTCGTCTCATTCCATGCCTCAGAAACTTACAATCTTACAAAAAGAAGGTAGCAAAAAAATAAGGAATTCATTACCGGTTATATTTTTATTAATTAAATTGAAATTACGTTAGCGAAATGTCAGAAAAAAAATGTTCTTTGAAGCTCAGAGGTAGAATGTTGTCCCAGTAAGACAAAGTTCCTGACATTGGTCTCCAGTTACGACCGTTAATATTTTATTGAATTTCGGCGCCTTGGTATGATAATTTATTTATAAATTTCCGACTTTATGTCCGGGTTAAATCTTCCCCATAGGAAAAACTAAACTCTTCCACACACTTTTCCACAAATGCTCATCTAGTCAATCAACATTATGCAAGTGCATTATATAAGCAAAATAAATACAAAACACTACAAGAACAACACGTCAACTCACCAGAGATCAAACGGGAAAATAATTCACCGACTCCAGATATTTTCATATCAGAGGGTTCGGCTCGATAAAACTCCTAACAGGGCCTATAAAACCTACTGATCCCTCAACATAAATATTTTAAAAATCTTTCGAATTCCTTAATGTATTTTTGCATTTTTATATTAAATTTTTTTGATAGATCTAATACGCCTAAATTTTTAATAAGAGAGCTAGGCATAGTGAAATTATTATTTTTAATTAACAAAATTATTAGATTAAATATTACCATTGATATGTGCAACTTAATTAATGATTTTAATAATTTGCTTCGTTGGCTTCAAAGGGGAAAAAAATAAAAGTTTAACATGAGAGAACCCGTTAGTTTCGACCTATTAAGTGAATATGCCTGCTGTATACTAAGCAAATATATGTAAGAAATATCCGGCAAACTTTACTAAAGACGAATAGTTACACACGGATCTGATTTTGGTTCACTTTGACTGAACGTTTTAAAGATGACTTTTGTGAAACTGAAGAGTTGCAGTAGGGACACGAAAAAGGTGTTTCTACTCCGTACCCACGGAGGAGAAATTAAAATTAAATTTTAAGTCACAAAGTCCAGACTTTTAAGATTTCCCTTTGTATAACATGAATAGATGCAGTCGAAACACTATAAAGATGTTTCCCCATTGTGGTTTAACATGTGTGTTTTAAGATTTCCTTTTGTATAGAAGGAATAGTTGCATTCAGAACATGAAAAAGGTTTTTGCCCACTGTGTCTCAGCACATGCATTTTTAGATGCCCTTTTGTAGAAGAGGAAAAGTTGCAGATGGAACATGAAAAAGGTTTTTCTCTCATGTGAGTAAACATGTGATTTTTAAGATTTCCTTTTAAATTGCAGGAATAGTTGCATTCGGGACATGAAAAAGGTTTTTCTCCACTGTGGGTAAACATGTGTCTTTTAAGATTTCCTTTTATGTAGCAGGAATAGTTGCATTCAGGACAAGAAAAAGGTTTTTCCCCACTGTGGGTAAACATGTGACTTTTAAGATTTCCTTTTATGTAGCAGGAATAGTTGCATTCAGGACAAGAAAAAGGTTTTTCTCCACTGTGGGTGAACATGTGAATTTTAAGATTTCCTTTTGTAAAGAAGGAAATGTTGCATTCAGGACATGTAAAAGGTTTTTCCCCACTGTGGGTAAACATGTGACTTTTAAGACTTCCTTTTGTATAGCAGGAATAGTTGCATTCAGGACATGAAAAAGGTTTTTGCCCACTGTGTCTCAGCACATGAATTTTTAGATGCCCTTTTGTAGAACAGGAAAAGTTGCAGTTGGAACATGAAAAAGGTTTTTCTTCCATGTGAGTAAACATGTGACGTTCAAGATTTCTTTTCGTATAGAAGGAATAGTTGCATTCAGGACAAGAAAAAGGTTTTTGTCCACGGTGGGTAAAAATGTGACTTTTAAGATTTTCTTTTGTATAGCAGGAATAGTTGCAGAAAGGACATGAAAAAGATTTTTCTCCACTATGGGTAAACATGTGAATCCTAAGACTAACTTTTCTGGAACATGAATAGTTGCAGTGAGGACATGAAAAAAGTTTTTCTCGAGTATGGGTGCAGAGGTGAAGTTCAAGCGTCGACTTATGAGAGCAGGAATAGTCACAATGAAGACAAGAATATTGATTTTCCCCAGGACGCGCCCTTAGCAATCCGCCTGAAAAAGATAAAAATTAGATAAATGAGTATTTCTCAAAAAAAGTGTACACTTTGGAAAAATAAAGTGTGCCTAGAAGCAGTTCAAAAATTACACATGTTTTTAATTTATCATACAAAAAAAATATGCACCATTTTGTAGAATAAATATTAGGCTTTAAAATATCGAAAAATAAACATTACAATCGTATTAATTCGCAAATATTTTAATTTTTAAAAAAATATCGATTTTTACCTTCCATACAAAAGAAAATTGCCACCCTACCCACCTCATTTGTTTATACTTCATAAAATGCGATAATAAAGTTATAACGGCGCTCTATACAATATTTATAAGTGCCTCAAGTTTTTTATAAAAGCTTATTTAAATATAAATTTATTTTTATTTACTCTGATAAAACCATAACTACAGCATAACTTTTTTTAGGAATGCCCCCAAAAACCAATGCCGAAAGGCAAAAAGCTCACAGAGAAAGGCGGTAAAGGGAAAAGCCAAATACATATGAGGAAATCCGCATTAAGCATTTAACAAAAGTTAAAGAAAATATCGAAAAGAAAAAAGAAATTCTTACAGAAGAAGAAAAAGAAGAGCTACGAGCAAAGTGGAGACAAGCCAATGATAAAAGAGCTGAAAGAAAGAAAAAGGCTAATCCTACGACACAAGACAATAATACATTTAAAGGTAGAAAAAATAATAAAAAAAATCCTAAAGGAAAGACTACAAAAGCTGACTGAAGAAAATACTCGATTAAAAAGTCGAAATAAGAATTTAAGACAGTGCTGTAATCGGATGAAAAGTCAAGTGAACATTCTGAAAATATTATTGCATAAACAAACTAAGACTAATAATGATGCTATTTCCATTGAAACTACTGCAACTCCATGGTGTGACGATACACCATTAACGAAATCAAATAGTTTTTTAGAAGAAACTTTACCAAATGTGTCCACGCCAGAAAAAGATAAGGTGAAAAGAAAGCTAATTTTGCTAAATACAATTACAGATTCTTTAAATACAGAGTTCAATAAAGCAGATCCCAGAGAAAAGAAAGTACTAAAAAAGTAGCTACAAACCAAATTGTAAATAAACACAAATTAAAAACAGCTATTTCTAATGTTCTTGGGCTGAAAGGAAGAATTAGAATGACGAAATCAAGTGAACAAATTAAAAAGAAATACCAGAAAGAAATCAAAGATTTCTTTGAAAGAGAAGATGTAAGTAGATCTAGCGCGGGAAAAAACGAGTGCATAACGAGAAACAAAGAAAAAGTACAAAATCGATATTTAATTGAACCATTATACAAGCTCTACAGAAAATACAGGACAGAAGGTGGTAAAGCATCTATACAAACTTTTTATCGGTTCCGACCGTTCTCCGTTGTGAAACCAAGACTTCAAGATAGGAATACTTGTGCTTGCATAAAGCATTGCAATTTATCTTTCAAGGCAAAATCGTTGAAGAAGCTAGGTTTGCTTCAAACATCTGACATTGATGAACTTATGAAAAATGTCACTTGCAGCAAATGTTTCAAATGCATGTACTCCAAGTGTTCTGAATGCAAAGATAAGAAACTAGATATTGATTTGACTATAAATGAAGATAGTCCCATGCAGTGGCTTCAATGGAAAATGGGAATACATATCTATACTAAAATTGGCATAAAGAAATCTGAAGAAAAGCAGACAGAGAAGTATTCAAAACAAGTAGTAAAAGGAACTGTGATTACATTAGTTAAAAAATTTCAAGATGATGTATAAAAACTTAAAACTCATTACTTAATGTTTTGCATCAGTACCTAGCATGGAAAAAGTGTATTGAAAACCTTGATGAAGACGAAGCTGCATTGATTTGTGAGAAAACTTTTCATGCAAGCAGTCGGAAGAAATTCAGGCTGTACACTTCGGAGGATCCAGGAATCAAGTCACATTGCACACTTGCGTACTTTACAGAAAAAATTTGAATCCCAAATCCATATACTCCATATCCCCAAATAATGAACATGGTCCTGGAGCAATATGGGCTCATTTGGATCCAATAATGAAACTATGCAAATACTTTAACATTAAAAAGATTCATATCTTTTCTGATAGTCCTGCAACTCAGTACCGCCAAAAACATAATTTATTTATGTTCCAAAAAAATATAAAAGATTACGGATTTGAATATGCAACTTGGAATTTTTTTGAAGCCTCTCATGGAAAAGATCCAGCTGATGGGGTTGAGGGAGCATTGAAACGACAACTTGACAATCATATTTCACACGGCAATGATATGACCAACGCAAAAGAAGCATATGACTATTTAATAGTTAATAGCAAAGTAAAAATGTTTTATATAAATGAAAACGACATTCAGAAGATGACCAAAATGATACCTGAAAACATTGTTCCTGTAAAAGGTGCAATGAAGCTGCATCAAATTTCAACGGATGGCAACACGAAAATTAAATATAAATTGCTGAGCTGCTTTGATTGCAATAAAAATATCTGCTGCAATTGTTACTACACAAAAGAACATGAACTTCTAACCAACACCCTATCAGAACCAAAAGCACAATGTAGTTATATACGTCAAGCCTTGAAAAAACAATACCCACCAGCTAAAAGATTCAAAAGAACAAATAGTTCTACTACGACCGAAAGTGACATCAGTTTAATTTTACGTAGTGACAAATCTAATAGATATGGAATTTGAGAATGAAGGTGATTTAAATATAACAGATGACAGAGATAGTTTTAAAAACATAGGAGTGAAAGTTGATTTGAGATTAGATATTAAAGAGAAAACGTATTTTAGGATCAAAGACAAGAAAACGCAGGTAAAAATCTAATAAACACCCTTTAGAATTCTGAAATATCAAATAGTATCAATGGGATTATTAATAAAATACAGTTCAATGATTATTTTTTTAATTTTTAGGACTCATCAAATAAGGAAAAAGGCAAGAAACTAAAACCCCACAGAAAAAGAAAAAGCAACAATGTCATCTTCATCAAAATTTATATCTGCTAACCGTACTTTCTATGATACTGAAATAAAATGCCTCAAAGAAGAAGGATTAATAACTGAAGACGAAACATATTCTACACAACACGATGAAGAAAAAATAAAAAATAAAGGGAAAGGAAAAGGAAAAACAACAGTAAAATACCAACAAGTTATAAAAGAACAAAAATATCCCATTGATATAATACAAACAGATGACACAGAAAAACAAAGTAAAGAAATAAAAAGTCATATGATAGAAGGATAAACCACTGATTTAAATTCAATGCCAATAATTTTTTTCGACGATTTAGTAAGTGACGAAGTTATAATTACAGGTGATAAATATATGTCGGATGCAATAACATTTAATGAAGCAGAATTTAATTTCAATGATTTTGATGACAACATCGGAGATGTTATAATAGGAAATAATAATGCCATAGAAAATAAAACTGATATTGAAAATATGAATAATGAAAATGAAATTGAAGATTCTCACAAAATCAAGGATAAACCATGTGGAGTGACTATTCTTAAAAACGAAAAACTGGAAAATATACATACAAAACAGAAAGTGGTTTGTAAGGGCTTTGTCTCTAAATCTCTATCACTAAATGACTATATTCATGCGCCAAAGCGGAGTGATAAACCAAAGACTGAAAAACTGACTGTGAAACCAAATGTGTCTCGGAAAGATTTCAATTATTATAAAGATGAGGAAGAAATTTATAAAACGCTAATGGATAGTGACTCAAACTAAATAATTGTATGTTAATAAATTTTTAATAGTTTAAACAGTGCCTGTTCTTTAATTTCTTAAGATTTGTTGAATATTGTGTTAGGTACTTTGGGAGCTGATAATTTGATTAAAAAACATTTATTATACTCCCTTGTTTTTTTTAAACCTCACAACGGGTGTAACAAAATACAAGTATTTGGGTCGTGAGTTTATGTATGTTTGTAGTATGTACAATAAATAAAAAGTAAAGGATAATTACTTACATTTAAAAAAGACGACAACTAATTAAATTTAATAAATAATAAAAAAAGTTAAATAAAATTTACCATTGTGTAAACAAGCCTTATGTTTACTATTTAGTTACGTCTTATGACTATATCATAACTACATTTTCGTTACGTACATTTATTTTGAGAAATACTCAAATATATATTAAGTATAAGCAGATATGTATAACATATTTGAGAGCACGTTTTGCGAACTTGCTCACTAACTGCTCTGGTAGTAGAAAATAAACAAGTAAAAAATCCACCAATCCAGAACGTTCAACTAGATTATTCTTATGAATTAAATGCGTAATAACAATAAATTAATTAAATTAAACTCGCAATCGAGGACCTTAACCCCTAGCCCTACTTAAATAATACCGCCAACTCGTCAGAACCCAAATACATTAAATTCTGTTAAATAATGGTCCGGTGAAGAACCACCACCCCAAAATCGATTAAATTTAATATAAAAAAATCGAATTACTTGCGGTCAGGTTTATTTTTTTAGAGCGCTTTAAGTATTCCATTTTAACATCCGGGAGGTCTATGTCAATATCAGTATAAGGAATTCCACCTCCAACTTCTTCTTGGGATCCTGGTTCTGCCTTGATGGTAATAGTCTCCACATTAATATTACCTGGAGAAACGAAAAACAATACATTGGCACTACTATATAATAATAAATAACGAATAAAGTTGGCCTCTCAGAAGCTGGGCGTACTGTACAGGGCCCGCAGATACTTTAATAGTACACAACTGCTGACCCTGTACAAATCGCAAGTGCGCCCTACTCTCGAATTTGGTAGCCATCTCTGGTCCGGAGCCCCTAAATACCTGAAAAAAACCCTTGACTCTGTGCAAAAACGGGCGGTCCGTTTGATAGATTCCCCAATCTTAACAAGCGGACTGCAATCTTTAGAACACAGGCGTCAGGTAGGTATGCTGTCCTTGTTCTATCGGTATTACAATGGAAGATGCTCTGAGGAACTAGCGTCATTGATCCCTTCGGCACCGGTGCATAGACGGGATACACGCCAAACGCGCGCCCAACATTTGTACACGGTTGACATTTGTCACATGAGAACGGGTCGCTTCTACGATTCGTTCTTAAGTTCAACAGCTCGGCTGTGGAACGAACTGCCGGCCTCTGTGTTTCCTCCCTCCTACAACATGGGACTCTTCAAGACCCATGTTCACTCCTTCCTCTCCACAAAAAGACCCTCCACACAGCATCCCCAAAGATGACATAGGCCCTGAGGGAAATTATTTTCTTCAGGGCCTCCTGTGTGGAGTTAATATAAAAAAAAAATAATAAAAAAACCGGTTAATATGGAAAGGGGAGTCAGACAAGGGATTATTTCTATATAAGATTCTAAATGATGCATTCGACAGTCAAGAAATTCATAAATCGAAAAGCTTTTGAGTACCACAACGTAATACCAGAAGCAGGGATTTATTTCAGTGCTGACATTCTGGTATTAAGTACCATAATATGTATTTCTCATTGCCCATAATACAAAAGGAGGGAACTAAGTATGCCGAGTCATTGGATATCTCCTATTTATAACTAAACTAATACAAAAGGTTGTTACTCAGGCAGTTCAGGCATGTCTAATAGTAAATTATATTTACTAATCCCATATAAACGAACTTCAAAAGGGCGTCATTATATAAATAAATACACAGTAGGATCGGATATTATATTGTAAAAAAAAAATGAAATTTCAGGGATAGTTTAAAATAAATATCATCAATATCGGTTGAGTGAGCATGAACAATGTCATGTTTTTTGTGTGACATTGTGCATGCTCTCTCAAGTCGGTGAAACGACCCGTTCTAATAAAGTTCACATTAACTTTGAACGGTTGAGAGCATTTGAGCATAATGTCACGCATGTTGTTGCGTGACATTATGCATGATCTCTCTACTGTTTATAGTTAATGTCGACTTCATCAGAACGCGTCGTTTCACTGACTCGGCTTTGTGAAAAAACGGCTCTACAGGCGTCTACCTTTTCTACTTCACTTAGAGCAGGACTCTTCAAGGTATGAATTACAGCAGTCCCTAACGACAACCGAAACCCTTCCCAGACACCCCTCACAACTTTGCCAAATCACAAAAATAAAATAGAATATTAGTAACATAACCCAGAAGAGTAGCTAAGGTCGATATGTAGGAGTGAGCATGTCGTTATAGACAAGCAAAAACCTACAGTTTTAATAATTATTCCCGATCGCATTTTGAGTCTGTGTAACAGTTATGTACCAAGAATTAAAAAAAAAGAAATACCTGAATTGCTTTCGGAAATGGATTCCGGACATTCCTTTTTGATAAAAGAATAGTCTATATCGATTTCTGTAAGTATCACAGGAACACTCTCTTCCGCACTTGTGCCTGGTTCTAACTTGATGGCGGTGGAATCCATGCTCTTGCGTAAGGATCTGGTAGTTCTGTTTCACTTTAATTTTGTTATGAGGTCGAGGGATTTCTTGAGAGAAGGATCGAATGTTTTCGTTCAAAGTTCAAATCGAACATAACCAACAAAAAAGTGACGCGTTGCACGCGGATTTATATCCATAGAAATTACAAAATTAAGAAAAAAATTGAGTTTCTGAAGATATTCCAGTGCTGCCATAAAACAACAGAGAACAAAGCTCCGAATATTGTTAAAAATACGCTTTGTTCTGTTATTTAATACTTTATGAACAAATTCACAGTGTATTTTTAAATGCATTTGACGAGCTGTTTCAAACAACCTGTTTTGTCCTGTTTTATTACACATATTTTCACAATTTTCGCTTATTAATGATATGAATTATAGCAATGAGTTTTTAAAAATGTTATTTTGTGTGCATGACCAATTTTACGGTACTATAAAGTACAATGATTATTTATTTTTTTTAAATAACTTTATTGAGTAAAACCCCAAATTGTAATATTTAATTATTGAAGGCAATATTAACGATTTCTAAACCCTGGTTCAGAAGGGGCCTGGGTTCGAGTTCTAGATGTGACCGTATTCTATTCTGATTTTTCTGTTTCAGATTTTCGTTTGGAAATCTTTAATATTGTCTTCAATAATTGATTATTTATATGTCCGTGCTTCTTTGTGAAAATAGTTTTTTGTTATTAATATTAATTTATAAAATAATTTAAAAAATATATTGTTATTAGTAATACATTATTAATTTCTCTTCCAGGTGCAGCAGTTCGAGTAAATGGGGAGTCGCTATATGCACAGCGACTAATCGACAGGGGGCGTGGCCAACATTTCCGAGCATACCCGAAGTGAAGTGTTTCGGCGCTTTATTTGAAATTGGTTCTCCGTTCAGATTTTTTTTGTGACGTCACGGCCGAGCATTTCCGAATATTGCCGAGCAGCCGATAGCTAATTTTCATATTTCATTTCATACGATTCTTGCACCTTGATTACATTTGGTTAGATTACATTACTATAGGGCCAATATCATAAAGTCGATTCCAAAGCCTTAATAAAGACTTTGGTATGGCAACCACATTCTAATTCCTGCAAATATAATTAACTTTTGGACAATAAAAGACTTGTGGTAGGTCCTATGTTCAACTTTTGTACAGATTCGTATTAGGCCTATATATACTCAAAGTATCTAATCTTTCTACATTACAAAACAGTACACCTATGGGAAAGTAAAACTAGCATTATTTGGAGTCAATGTGAAAATTTGGATGCCATATAGCATGTTGAAGGATAAGTGAGCAATGAAGGAAGTTGGGCAATTCATTGATACATTTATTTATTGGACAATTTGTATAGCGCCGCTTTTGTGGGATATCGCCTCAGGGGCGCTTTAAAGTTGATGCAGGTATTACAAAAATATAAATGTTACAAAAAAAGTGAATTTAAGTTGATACATATAAGCTGCATATTTGATATTATTTTACTAATGGAAAATAATACATTACACCACACAAAGGAAATATAAACATTGAGGGAACAAACCCCTTTAAAAACATGACAGTTAAACCCTGAATTGAGCCGATCAGGTTCTGCCTCATCCTGAAATTTATGTTAAATAAATTGCTTCAACAATAGAAGACTGAATTTCTTTAGAATCACAAACCATGTTACACAAACCTAGCGTAGCCGCTAAACTATTTGAAAACTGGGATGTTTTTCTTGCCTTGACGCGAGCAGGCGGTATAAAAGGGACACTTTCTTTTGAATCACAAACCATGTTACACAAACCTAGCGTAGCCGCTAAACTAATTGAAAACTGGGATGTTTTTCTTGCCTTGACGCGAGCAGGCGGTATTAAAGGGACACTTTCTTTTGAATCACAAACCATTTTACACAAACCTAGCGTAGCCGCTAAACTAATTGAAAACTGGGATGTTTTTCTAACCTTGACGCGAGCAGGCGGTATAAAAGGGACACTTTCTTTTGAATCACAAACCATGTTACACAAACCTAGCGTAGCCGCTAAACTAATTGAAAACTGGGATGTTTTTCTTGCCTTGACGCGAGCAGGCGGTATAAATGGGGCATTTTCTTTTTCATCATAAACCATGTTACACAAACTTAGCGTAGCCGCTCAACATCGCAGAAATAGTTAACTTAAATAAAATTTGAACGTAAAAAAATAAAATCCAGCTAATAAATTTCAATCACAACGCACACAATGCTAGGTAAATACTAATTTGACGGAATTTAACATTAAAAAAAATTCGGAACAGCTCGGGTATGCTCGGATATGTTGGCCACGCCCCCTGTCGACTAGTCGCTGTTAGAGGTGAGTCCTGTGAGCAGGGGGGTATAACTCCGCTTAAAAACGTCAACACAAATTATAGACATGGTAAAAATCTATGTTTGTGACGTAGGCGATGCGTATTTTTTTTGTTTCTCGCTCACTTTACCATAAGACTCGTGCGCCAGAAAGAGAGGGTTCGCAAACGGTGTAATGCGTGTTCTCGCCGCTAGGTGGCCGACTCATGCTTCCCGCCATTTCACTTCCTCTAAAAAACTGTAAGAAAAGTTTGACAGACGCCGTTGTTTGTCATCATAAAATTGTCAAATATCTGGTTGTGTGAAACAGTTGATTTATGTGTGATAAATAACATTTATGTGCCTACCGATAAAGTCCTTAAAACGTATTGTGTGAAAGGATGTACGGACAGAGACTATTCGACACAAGTTTCCAACCATAACCTCTGAGAGTCCATTTCGAGAATGGTGTTCAGCACGTATCATGACTACATCCTAAAAGGTATTCTATACTGCATCAGCCTATAATAATAATAATATGTTTTGTTAATTCGGTTAATGTAATAATTATATTTATTTCAGAGCATAACATCTCAACCAGCAGCGTACCCGTTGCTGCACAGGGGAAGCTAGTAGAAAATGAAGGTACACATCTGTTTTATATTACTTAAAAGGGAATAGTATTGTTAGTTTTGTTCCTCTAATATGTCAATCTTTACTTCAATTTCTTCAAGAACTATGATATATTTTTTTCCAGAAATGAGTGCAGGACCCAGTCATGTCTTCTCTGCAACCAGCAGCGTTGCTGTTGCTGCACAGGGGATGGCAGAACATAGATGTAAAATATCTTGCATAGGTGACCCATATGATCCCACTAAGAAATTTGCTATCAACGCTCTTGAAATTCATTATGTCGTCGAGTATGTACTGAATTATAATTGCGAAAATTTATATCTTGTGCCCGTTATTGAAGAAACCATTGCCAAATATATATGTTTTGATTGGCTTAATTGTAACGAACATAAAAAAATTTATTCAATTCATTATCAAGATTACTGTACCATTTATAATCAATGCATGGTGTACCGATGTCAATAGAAAATTAATTGGCAAGGATACACTACCATACAATGGACCTGACTCCATGAAGAAAATAGCAGTACTGCAACATTTAAAATATGCTAAATATAGGAAGAAATGGTTGTCATAACTAATTTATTTTAATAAGTTAAAACCAATTAGGACAACAATTTGTTCCTATAAGCGTCTTTTAAATATCGTAGTACTGCCATGCTCCTCATTAAATCAGGTCCATTGTATGGTTGTGGTGTATCCTTGCCAATTCATTTTCTATTGACATCTCTATATGAGTAGTAGAATAATAACGAAAAAATAAATATACAAGTCAAATATTGTTATCGTTTGTAATTTTAAGCCAAATATTCTCTGATGCGGAGTTTACATTATTCGGTTTGGCTGTATTAGTCTGCAGCCCATTTTCAGTCACCGACTAGTGTTAATAAAAAAATAGTCGAATTATTTTATTTCATATGTCTAGTTTATATATAGTTCTACTTTTTTATTACATACTTGACATCATAATGAATATTCTCTCAACACCGTTAAATTTTACTCTTGTATTTGGTGTTTTTATTTGTTATTATTATACCCTTTTTATTTATCAGGTGCCAATATGTATTGTTAAAACAATAACCTATTGTTAAATTTACTTTTCTGTTTACACTGTTACATTCTTTATGTTGTGTACTATTCCTAAGTTAAAAATATCTAAAAGGCATATAAAGTTTTTTAAACTAAAAAGTATTATATACTTACTATTTATATATGAAAGGTATAAATATTTAAGTAATAAGATAAGTAGGAGGGAAACAAAAATAATAATAGTGTAATTAGACGCTAAAACAGTAGGTTGAATCGTTGACTGCTTTATTGACAATATTTTTTTCAATTGCCGTTGGATGTTGAAAGAAAATAACTATCATTTCCAACAGCTAGTTTTATATTGATACAGTAATTTCACCTTTTAAATGTGTTTTGTGCTTATATTATTGTATTTAATGTTTATATTTAAAAAATAAAATTATTGTACATGTAATTATGAGTTTGCCTTTCAGCTTCCTTCTGATAAAACGCTGTCCTGAGAAAATGAGCTGTAAAGGAAGTTACTTTAAAGGTCATTTCTTTCTTAGGACAGGGCTTTGTCAGATGGGACCTTGTGGTCTTGGGTGACATTTTACTTATGTTTTAGGCTAATGAATTGGGTTTTAGGTAGGTTCCGAAGCAGAATTAAATTGTCTATGGTTGCGCCTTTTTTTAAAATTTCCTCTATCCTTTGTCGATGGTGTGCTGTGACGTCGGCGATGCGTGGTGTATTCAAATTTGCCAGATCTATGATTAAAACTTGACGAAAGCAAACCTATGGAAAGAGGGCGGAGTTATCAATCTATAGATAGTTGATTTATGCCTGTGAGTACTTTCCGATATTGGGTACAATGAGTACACGTACAAAAAAATACCCGGTACAAAATACTTCCAAATATTTTATACCTACTTTGAGTATCTGGGTACTGGGGACGGAGAGTGACGGGGACCTGAGGCGTGCTGAGGTACAAAATATTCTTAAATATTTTATACCTACCATGGGTATCTGGGGACGGTGAGTCACGGGGACCTTAGGCGTGCTGGGCACTGTGAAGGGAAGGGAGGGGAGGAACAAGAAGGAATAATATTACTTACAGGTGTTCAAAATAAACAATGTTTGCAAGTTTTGTTATATGATTTTTATTTTTGTACATTCGTAGCGTAATGTTGTAAGGCGTATTACACTGCCTAGAAATTATTTATTAAGCATGAAACACTAACATCATTTTAACAAAACATATATTATATGGTCATGAAAAATTAACACGTTTTCCTACATTGCTGTCTGTAATATCATCTCTATAGGTAACTTACTGTTAACTCAAAACCTGTTTAAAACGCCTCGACATCGGCAGCAGAATTTGGATTATCTGGTTCATTCCAATCAACGCTAATACTCATTCCTATTCTTCCTGAAAGCATTAAAGCAATGAATTAATATATTTATTAATATATTTGCCAATGTTTTCGTTTCAATTGATCGATTCATAACACTTTTTCAACACAGGCAATTGGCCGGTGACATTGTTGATGAATTACATGTAAAATAACAAGTTTTCTCTTCTACTAACCATTCTGCGTTGCCCTGAATACATCTTCGTAAAGATGGTAGACCCTGGTGTGAGATTTGATCAGAGTATGTGCGCACAAGTAGTCAGCAATACCTAGGAAATTACCAGAACACATCATAACCTCACAAAGATCTGTATTTTATTTTCAAGACATAAGATTCTTGTTATTGAAGGTTTATGTTGATTTTTTACCTGATAAATTCAATGCAGAAGCCTTTCCGTCACCTCTACCGCCGTATTATTCCTGGAATACTACGGAAGGTTCATCAAAAATCAACTATTTCGTGACTTTATCTTCGAATGCGAATCGAAGTATTTTTCAATAGTGGAGTTCGGCCACCCTCCACTATCTTGTAGCGGATGTGGAAGATCCCAGTGGTACAAAGCCATCTCGCTAATATCGGATAAACAATTTATTAAAATCTGCCAAAAAAATCTCCACAACGGCGCAGTAACTACACAAAGTTCAAGATGTGAAAATGTCAAACACCATGCCATAGACACTCAGCTGTCAACAGTTTTTCCATAGACATTCACCATCAGACAATGGAGATTACCGTGGCTAAATACTCATAACTATCCTTTTTCCTCGTACACCTTTCTAATAGGAACGAGCGAAAAGGCATCTGTATTTTACAGTGCCGAAAGCAAAAATATTTCTTTGTCCCTTTTCCTCATATAACTTTCTAACCGACGAGAGTGAGAAGTCAGTAATATTTTAAAGGACGAAGTACTTCTAGACCTGTGGTACAAATATTAAACCAAATATTTTGGAACCAGGTATTTTGGAGATTTGTCACAAGTACAAAGTACGGCATGAATATACCCGGTACTTTTACTGGGTACGATAAATACGCCTCTCCTCTAGTCGCTGTGCATATAGCGACTCCCGAGTAAATGACATCATTCCGGCTCAACCAAATCGCCATAGAAAATAACTAAAAATTCTATTTTTTTTATTTTTTTTTATAGTGAATACCTCACAAGAGTCCCAACTGCTCCCGTCTGGAGCCAGTGAGACTATGGCATCCCCAATTGGGGGATGTTGTGAGGCTGAAGGTAAGTGGGGAAGGGAAAGAGGAAGGTGGGGAAGTACCTGGCTATTCAGATCTAGTCACTAAACACGGCTAAAGCCATTTGGAGCAAGGTTTCAATTCTGAATGGTGGTCTTACACCAGGGCGATACTGGTAGTATCTTCCACTCTGGAACGTGCCGCAAATATACTATATATTATTTTTAATTAATTAATTGTGAAATAACACAAATTAATCAAATAAAATTTATTTGCGCACGCCGGGTTCGAACCCGCGACCTTCGGAATGGCAGTCCAATGCGTTACCACTGGACTATGCCGGCCGTCTATAGCTTTCTTTAGTTCTAAATGTAACAGGAAACTTGCTTCGAAGCCTGGCTTAGTGGTGGTTAATTTGGGCACTAATGCCAAAGACAAACCATTCTTGTGCTCTTACTGTAACTATTTATGTTCACAAAAGTCTATTCATTTTCCTACAAATCAACCGTAATTAGACATATTTGCACTCACACTAAACGAAAACCTTTCTCATGCTCTTACTGTAATAATTAATTTTCACTTAAGTCATCCTTAACTAGACACTAGTTTTCTCTTATGGCAGAAAAAACAATCTCAATTAGGCAACTGTTGAGCACATTAAGGCCACACGATGATTCTATCCATCGGATGTAGGTAGCGGAACACTGTCCCTAAGAGTTCTGCCGGGCACCGGCTGAGCACCACTGCCTTAAGGCCAGACAATGCTCTCTGTACAGGGGATGTAGGCAGCGAAACACTATGCCCCAGAGTTCTGCAGGATACCGGTAGAGCACTAAGGCCACACGATGCTCTCCACCCAGGGGATGTAGGAGGATATTCGCGTGTATATCTCTGTGCAGGTGTTAGATTCCCATGCCGATACGATACCTATCAGCAGGTGAGTGCAGGCCACCCTGGGGCTGTTGTATAGGTACAATGGAGAGCCGGTACCAGCGCCCTGAGAATGAATAACGCAACATAGTTGTATGGGTAGATTTTATTATTAATTGCGTGTTAAGTATACTTACTATACCTACTTACATATTATTGAAAAACCATTGTGCATATAAGAATACACAATATGCATCCATATCAATGTACAAAGCTTGGCGCTCGAGTCTTGACACACGGCGAACGATATATTTTGATGTAAGAATGACATCCTTTGGAAAAATGAGTTTGTTGTCATAAAGCTCAGTGAAAATATAAAAAAACTATAGGTTCGTTAAATCTATTCAACAAAATGGTCAACCATTCCATACTGGCTGAGTACCTACTGATTTTGGATTACCCATATCGTAGTTTGTGTCTTAATTAACCTTAGAAGACCCATATTCAATATAATCCATCTAAGTATGTATTATGTGCTTTAGTTATTTGATTAAATATAATTGTAAAGCTACTCTTGACACAGGAATTCCCTAGTGAGATAAGCAGAGGAAGAAAAAAATACTGGCGAATTGGACAGTTTGATTTTGTGCTTTCAACATGTCAAAATAATTAAGTATTTTAGTAGTTGTCGGATAATTCAGCAGCGTGAAAGATTGTACCTTACTGTACATAAAATATTGCATTCCATGAGCAAACATGATTCGAAATGTATCTTGCCGTTTACTGACTTGTAGGTATTGGCTATTACGCAATGTTTCTAATACTGTTATAAGATTAGTTAATAATGCATGTACCTCGCATGGTCCAGTTGTGTTTACACGGGAGCTGCAGATCTCTAAGTGGTGCTTGACACCGTCGGGGTGAAGGTTATCGCCGGTGATAAATATTCCAGAACACTCCACCTGCGGAACTCTCTTCATTGAAGTCTGAAATGTTTGAATTTTTGATGAACTGATTATTAAATGTACCTAGTTAAACAAATAAAACTCGTTCTTTTGGAAAAACATAAAAGTGGTGAGTAGTAAGCCAATCAAAACTTAAGATTTTTCAGTTATTTTGCACCGTAAGTTAGTTTTTATTCATTAACACTTCTCATTCACTGGGTGATTCTGTGTCAGAATCCACAAGCTAATATCACAATGACCTGCGAAACAAGTAGGCAATAGTTTACTTCTAACAATATGCCTGAAATTAGAATTTTAAATAATAATTGCATTTGAACCGTGAGAATAGTTTCCTTTGAATTGCGTCAGCAGATGAATCTGCAACTAGAACATATCCTTATATTTTTTAACACAAAACTAGTTTTAACTAAAGTCCCCTTAATAACAGTTACGTTTAGAACGCGCAAATGGTTTTCCTCCGAATTTTGCAGCAAAAAAATGTGGTCTGCAACTAGAATTTTACATTTGCACTTGTAACAAGAGAGTGGTTTCCTTTATGATTAATGCATACCGTAAAGAAAACCGTTCTCGCGTTCTGAATGCACATTATTAGTTATTTTTTTTCAGGCCGGACCACACGTCCTCGTGTTTTCCCAACGCATATGTGATGTGTGGGATTGCATTAACCTTCCCACATTCCGGAACACAGACAACTTAATTAGTTCAGTATGGCGAAATATACATAAATAAATAGTTTCTTTATCAAAGCAGAGATAACAGTTTTTACTTTAACGTCAGCTGCCAAATTTACATCCCATCCAGCGTGAACCAGGCCACTGTTGGGAAGAAGTGTGCCCGTATGCAGACAGACTGGGAGAATTCTGCTCGTGAAGTTAACTCTGAAATCAAAAGATGGTAATGATAGTTAAAGCAATTGTATTCCTAAAATGTGACAACTGCGACCTGTTGTATTTACGAAGAAAAGTGGCAAAGCATGAAAGGATTAAGGAGCCCCCGGACTAAGAGGGTATTCGTTTCTTTACGACGTGATTATAATTTATCATAATGATGAAAAATACTTACTGTCTGTCAACCTGCACAAGAGCGATGTTGTTGTATACGATAGAGTAATTAGAATTAAATTCTGGATGAGTGATTATTCTATTGACGTCGTAGATGAAATCAGGAATGTACGGATTAAACCTCCCGCCCAGTCCAACGAACTTAATATTCGCGGAGCTGAAAAAAAGGGTTATAGTCGTAGGTTATTACATTCTTTTAATAAGTCTTAAATTTATCTAATTAATTAAATTAAATTAATTAGATAAATTAGATTTAACGGATAATTATTTAATCAAATGTATTTGTGACGTAACTAGAGAAGCAGTTTTAGCAGGAAAAGTTACTGATGTAAACAAAGCGATTCTCTTTCCTCATGTGTATGTAATAATATTACTATAGCGGATCACTTTTTAACTGCAGTTAATATTAAATATAGTGCAAGGAAAGAAGCCCCAGAACACGGGAAAGAATTTCTTTTTTATCGCAAAACAAAATCGACAAAAACATTCATAATTTTAAGTGGCACTCCTTGCTTGAGGAACAAGATTGCAATATATTATATAGTAAAATTAAAAACAACTTTAAGAATTTGTATGAACAGAGTAAAATCGTTATGAATTATAAACCCAAAACCTCTGTCAATAAAACCTTGGATAACTTCTAATATCTTAGAAAACATAAAAAAAAAGATTCATTGTACAGAAGGTGGAAGAATTTGCCTAGCAATCAATTCTTTGAATTGGAATATAAAACTTTCAGAAATAAGGTGACAAAAGAAATTATTAAATGTAAGTCTACCTTTTTTAACAATAAATTCAAAAATTATTTTGGAAATACAAAAAAAAACTTGGGATGAAATAAATAAATTATTAGGACGCAAGTCCAAAAGTAGTTGTGACGAAATAATCTCGAAATATATGTTAAATACGAATAATGAAGAAACCGTAGCAGATAAGTTTGTTGAATATTTTACAAATAGTGTTAGCTCTATGATACATAAATGTGATTATTTAGCATCGACCGTCAGGCCGAATGAAGTGCAACATAGTATGTACCTACCCAGAGCTACCTGCCAAGAAATCAATATTATTGTCAGCAAATTAAACAATTCAAAGTCACCAGGGATTGACAACATTCGAATGTTTGACATTGACACATATTAATATTTTAGGGCCTGTTATAACACACTTTATCAATTTAATTTTATCGCAATCAGTAATACCAGATGAACTAAAAAGTAGCATCATTAGGCCAATTTACAAAGGGGGCAAACATACAGATATTCAAAATTATAGGCCAATAAGCATATTGCTAGCCCTAGAAAAAATACTGGAAAAATAAATTTCAATAAAACTTGTACCGGACGGGTGTACCGATCCCGGCGGCCGCTATTTCATAATGGTCGAAGCGCCGAGCGGGAGCGTGGTTTTAGAACTTACGTGGGGCTTCGATACCTCGAGTCCCGCTCGCCCCCGCATCGCTTCCCCTCACCGCAAGCACCCGGCCAGCCTAGGCGACCGCCCAGGACCAATCAACGCGCTCCTAAGCAACGCTGTACGGGGAAATAGTTTGAATTGACTATGTATTGAAATATTTAGACTAAGTTTGAGAGAGTTCGGCCGTAGATATTACGAAATAAAAGACATTGATAAAACAGCCGGACTCTCCTTAGCATAACTAGATAATAAGAATTTGTGTAAAATTAAATATAAGAAAATTAAGTACGATTTCCCCTGAATATGTTGGGCCGGGGACCCCCACACTGAATGAATTATGTACAACTGATTAATAAATAAAAATGCTAGGGAGGAGTGGTTAGGATTGATTAAAAGAGCAAAAAGAGTAGAGTAGTTCTAAAGGTTGTGACCTCCGCTAATTAAATCTTAGCGGACGTCACAGCCCGCGGATCATCAACAACCCGCGAATGAAGGCAGCGCGTCGACCCCGCCCTCCCCAAAGTCGGGAGAGGGGGATTGCACAATAAATACGGCGCGCCAGCCTTCAGCTCTCTCTCTCTGCCTTGGACCGCCACCAGCTACTCTACTCTGCTCTTCCCGACCACTTCTCTCTGGATCTGAACTTGGATACTTCTTTGACTTGGCTCCCCCCCTGGATTTCTGCCCCTGCCTGCCTCCTCCCGCACCGAGGATAAAGCAGATTCCGGCCCCGAACTGAGCAAGGATAAAGAAGATTCCTGTACCGACCGGAGCAAGGATAAAAGTAGATTCCTTTACCGACCCGAGCAAGGGTAAAGCAGATTTATACCCGGACCTAGCGGCTAACTACGGACTGACCGGCCCCCTATCTTACAGTCTGTTTAAAAGACCTTGCTGGTCGATTACAAAACTAAATATCTAAAATCTTTCTCTTTGTTGGATCCCAACCAATATGGATTTCAAAAGAAAAAAAGTACGGAAATGCTGCTTCAGGAATTTTCAAATCACATAAATTATGAATTAAATCTAAAAAAACAAGTGTTGGTATTATTCATAGATAACTCTAAGGCATTTGATACCATTGATACAAATAAACTATAAGAAACACTGGAGGCAATAGGAATTAGAGGAAAGCTGCTAGTTTTATTAAAAAATTTACTAACTGATCGACAAATAAGAGTAAAAATTTAGCAAAAGAAAATATATCTCAACAGGTGTTGCACAGGGGTCAATTCTAGGGCCAACCCTTTATATTATTTATGTCTAAATTATGAGAAAATTGTTTTCATTCGTTAAACATTTTGTATATGCAGACGATACGGCGCTCGTAATATCGCACGAAGATCTGGTTACTGCAATGAACCTTATGCAACATGATTTTATTGCCCTACTGAAATGGTCACATGATGCAGGCCTCTTTATAAACGCCAGATGTAATGTAATTCCTTCATTGTATACACACACATTTGACTGCATACATAAAAATGTTGCACAGCCCTGTTCATGTGAAACCATTGATTTTGTCAAAAGTAATGTATATTTGGGTGTTACTATTGACTGCTACATGAAATGGGATGTACACATTGCTAATGTTTGTAAACGTCTACGAGCTATTGTGGGTAGGATTTATAAAATAAAATATTTCGTGCCTATAAGTACTTTAAAGTTAATCTACTTATCTCTGGCTGAATCCACTATACGTTATGGAATTACTTCTTGGGGACATTCTTGTAAAACTAATATAAGCTATATACAAACATTACAAAACTCCATTATAAAATTGTTAATCCATAAATATGCCAATCAACACAGAAGTAACATTAAATTAATATACAAGTCTCTGAATATTTTACCTGTCAGAGGATTATTGTTTTATAATATTGTAAGTCAACATGTTATATTGTCTGATTCATTGTATAGGGAAAGAGTTTGCCATAAACATAACACAAGATTCACTGAAAATGAAGGACTGGTAGTTCCAAAATGTACTAATAAATATGGTGAAAGAACTTTAAACTATATAGTACCCAAAATTTTTAACCTATTACCAATGACAATTAAAAATAATAACATGTATACTGCTAATGTTAAATATAATCTAAGGAAATGGTTATTGGATAATAATGATCTATACTGATGCCCCTGAAATGGAATTCATATTCTTAGAAAATGGAAAAACAATTATTCTGTAATACCTGACTACCTACCTCTATTTATGAATCTATTGATGTACTTGTTCATACATTTATTTTTACTTGCTTATTATATAAGGCTTTTATGCTGCTATTTAAACTTTTCTGCAATGTAACCAATTTATGTAATTATGTACTGTTCAAATTGTATCTAATGAGTGTATAAATGTTGTCTCTATGTCCCTGCTGACAAACTACATAAGTAGTTTAGCGGGTTTAAATGTGAATAAAAAATAAAAAATAAAAAGGACGAATACGACCACTGCGATATGCGTCACCTTAAATATATTTCAATGAGTTTGTTTTTAATGATATTATTGCAACTTATAACGTTTGTGACAGACGAAGAATCTTTTTTCTTCTTTAACTAATAGTATAAAACAAAGTCGCTATCCGCATCTGTCTGTTTGTTGCCTTATTTCTTCTGAATTATGAAACGGATTTTGTATCATTATCATCACTATCATTTAGGGAATTTATTTCGGAAGGTTTATAAATATAATACATGAGTATTTATAGAAAGTAGATGTTTTGTGATTGAGTCGTAAAACAATATTTTCGGGGATTAGATTGCTAACGCTGACTAAACCCTATGAGAAACATCCAAATAATGTAGTACGTAATTGTATATCTTAAATAGGCCCACAGAAAAGTTAATCATGTTATATGTATAATCAACGTATATAAGCTAGTTCAGTAAATAAAAATTCAGCCTACAAATGTTTGTGGTCGCAAAACTCGAAAAGTTGTCGGACGATATCGCTGAAAATTTCTAAGTTTATTCTTATTAGTGCCAAGAGTGTTTAAAGAGTGGCTTGAATGGTAAAAGAAGTCAGGGACGCCCGAGAGTGAGACATTAGCAATAGCGAAACATTGCTTGGTACACTCGTAGGTAAATACAATGAACTCACCCAGCTATTTCAATACCCATTGCAGTGGTTACAACCCATCGGTCGCTTAGTAGGGTCGCAGCAGAACCCCGCCAGGTGATGTCGTCTTTCTGACCAGTTCCAAACTTTCCCTGGGAACGTACATTACAAACATATTATTCATCAGGTGAGGTGTGTTCAGGTCGCGATGGCCCGATGCTCTGTCACAAGCTGCGTGGTAAGCCAGACCAGCAGAGACTCTAATAACGGGGATGAACGATGAACGAATCCCTACGGATGTAAGTTATTTATATAAGAATCAATATGTTTTGAAAATCCTTTCAAGTTGACACAACTATTTGGGATGCGGGTTAACATTTGGATACAATTGGGAACTAACTTACCCCTTGTCCTTTGGAACATGTCTTGTAAGAGCACATTTGTAAACCTTCCGGTTCTTTTAGCAGACTCAATATTAATTCACTCCGGGGATATCTTATATAATGTAATTTTGTGTATTTATCTTTTTCTCTTAAAATGTAATTATTATTTTTTGTATTTTTTATATTTTCCTACTAGATGTATGAAAAAATTTGCGTACATCTAAATAAAGATTCAAAAACAAACAAACAAAGCCCAAAATTACTATCCTCCTCATATTAGCTTAAATATTATATTAGTCATCATAACCCAATTTAATTCAGAAAGAACTATATAAACTAGGTAGGTCTGTTTATCTTACCAAAGTTTTGTAAGTTTCCTAGTGTTATATTTTTCCATCTTGCATGGTGGAGTGTCTAGTTTCCATTTTATTTCATTTTGACATTGTTTTTGTTTAGAGGTTGCTTTTTATTATGTCTTCTATTTTCTTTTTGATTTTGTTTTTTGATTTTAGTTTGATTCTTTTTGATTTTGTTGTGTTTATTTAGATGTTCTTTGTGAATTTAGAAATAAATAAATACTTGACATATCATTTTGGTATTTTACGTATTCCTGCGCAAATTCATAAGTTACCACTAATAATTGACTGAATAATTGAGTATTTCTATAGTTTAAAAGCCCATAAGACAGAAAAATGCATGGGGTCGTCTGAAGACCCCCTTGGTTACGGACGTTTTGTTTGGCATCTTGGCCTGTCAAGAGTTAATATAACACATATAAACCTTATTGGTTTTCTTAGCAGACTCGATATTAATACACTCAGACATGTATTAGTATAGTGGCAAAGTAAGGATGAATTGTCACTGAGGTTTTAGATTATTGTAGTCAGAATAGGATAGGTATATGGGTAAAGAAAAGTGAGGGAATACAAGAACATATGTTTGTAGGAATGCATAGTTGTGTCAACAAGGACCTTACGATTATAATGTTTTTTGTAAAACGCTTTAAAAGTTTTTTAAAACGTTTTTTAACTATATCCCTCTTAGAAAGATTTGAGATATTAGTAATGCTTTAATCACAAATAATTCAAATAAACCCCACGGAAAGACCGATTTTCTAGGCCTGCTTTTTTTTTATTTTATTTATTCGAGACACAAACAGGATATTTATAAAAATAATAATTATGGATTACAATATAAGAAAAACTACAATTATAAATATCCCTAGACTAATGTGTCTGCAGCAATCACATTTGCACATTCACATAAGCAAACATGTAAAACAATGACAGTATTTATATACAAAACTTAAAACTGCTAGGGATGATAACTGATTAAAGATGCTAGGGCAAAGTCAACCGTAGGTCTCCCCACTACGCCGGGCCGAGCGCCGAAAATTGTTTTACACGACTTCATCACTTATGTCGTTAAGATTTTATTTTGGAGATTTGATAGGGCAAATTCAACCGCAGGTCTGTCCAATACACCAGCGACGCGAAACGCATTTTTTGTGCATTGCTGCTTCACTTAAGTCGTTAAGATTTTGGGTTTATTTAATTGTATTGTCTCGTCTTAACCTCTCCAGCTGATCTGTCTCGACACATACACCTGATGGAGAACCTGGAAACAGACTGATGTGTGGAGCTAATGAAATAAAATACAAAAGATGCAGTTATGTTGCATGCAACCTATGGTTACTTACTACGGTTGTAATGTCTGTAACTTACAAAGTGCGGGACCTCAGTGGTTGTGGTAGAGGGGGTTAAGTGATATTCTTGACCAGGGTCGGGTACAAAAGGACACATATCTCCTCTTGTCCAGCCGAAACTAGTATCATGGCAAGGAAACAACTTTTCAGCCAACCCAATGCAATCTGCAAGGGAAACGAAAACAATTCAAATTTCTAGGTAATTCTATGAATAGTAGAACTTTCGCCTAAAGTTTCTAGGTAGTTCTGTGAGCAGTAGACCTCGCGTCTAAAGTTACTAGGTAGTTCTGTGAACAGTAGACCTCGCGTCTAAAGTTACTAGGTAGTTCTGTGAACAGTAGACCTCGCGTCTAAATTTACTAGGTATTTCTGTGAACAGTAGACCTCCCGTCTAAAGTTTCTAGGTAGTTCTGTGAACAGTAGACCCCGCATCTTAAGTCACTAGGTAGTTCTGTGGACAGCAGAACTCGCGTCTAAATTTACTAGGTAATTCTGTGAACAGAAGACCTCGTGTCGAAAGTTACTAGGTAGTTTTGTGAACAGTAAACCTCGCATCTACAGTTACTAGGTAGTTCAGGGAACAATAGACCTCGCATCCAAAGTTACCACGTAGTTCTATGAACAGTAGTCCCCGCGTTTAAAGTTAAAAGGTAGTTGTTTTAACATTAGATCTCGCGTCTAAAGTTACAAGGTAGTTCTGCGAACAGTAGACCTTGGATCTAAAGTTACTCCGTGGTTCTGTGAATAGTAGAACTCGCGTTAAAGTGACTGGGTAATTCTGTTAATAGTAGAACTAGCATCTAAAGTTTATAGGTAGTTCTGTGAACAGTAGACCTCGAGTCTTAAGTGACTAGGTAGTTCTGTGGACACTATGCCTCGGGTCTAAAGTTACTAATTCTCTGAATAGTAGAACTCGCGTCTTAAGTAAATAGGTAATTCTGTAAATAGTAGAACTTGCGTCTAAAGTTTCTACGTAGTTCTGTGAACAGTAGACCTCACGTCAAATTTTACTATGAAGTTCTATGAACAGTAAACTTCGCATCTAAAGTTACTACGTAGTTTTGTGAACAATAGACCCCGTGTTTAAAGTTACAAGGTAGTTCTGCGAACACTATACCTCGGGTCTAAAGTTACTCCGTGGTTCTGTGAATAGAAAAACTTTATTTGGGAAGTTCGGTACCAATATTGAAAAGCTTATTTTATAAATATATATTTGTACATAACTATACCATTCAGTATTGAACGACAAAGCAATTAATTAAAGTGTTATTTAATGTCAAAATTCGTAATAATTTAGCTGACTTTTCTGAAACTCACAATCTGCGGCCTTAGAGCCTTTCGGTAGCTGAGTTACAGCTCCTTCTGGCAGCGGCGGACAAACAGGATCACTACAGCAAATTATGTGATCGTTGATGTTGGTGAAGTCACATTTCTGTAAGCAGATTAGAAGTCATGTAAAAAGGTGATCAATTACAATGTTTACAATAGTTTTATTTCATTTATTTTTACAAACATTCAGTGGAACAGTAATCAAAAGTAAAATGATTCTTATCACCGTACACGTGTCATATAGCCTTAGCAATTTCGGCGCTATAACGCATTTTCCATGCATTTCTTCCAGAGATAAGAATAACTATCCCGATTAACACACTGTATCAATACACTTTACACTTATTGCCCAATAAATAAGTAAGTGATTGGCGTAATCAGTCAGTTGCCGACGACATTCGTGAAGTCATTTGCAAATCGATACCCAAGAGGAAGCCAGCAATTTACAGTCGATGTCACTGGCGCAAGTGTCCAGTACAGGAGAAATTACTGATATGACAACACTTGTGATTTTTTTTTCATCTGCTTGAAGGTGTCATTTCAACGAAATGATTTAATAACATATATTAATTCTTCTAATCCCCAATTTACAGTATTTACAAAAGAGATTAAAGTTGAACGGCTGTAATAATTTTACCAACAAGTCCCAACGACACACAGTGGCCAATTTTGATGATTTGGCGTGACATCGCTCTCGGCGTTCGACCATTTGGCATCATTGATGTTTTTTTTAAGTATTAATAAGAAATACCACTTATTTTTTGTTAATTCTTATTAGTTGAAATGTTGATAATGATTTTAATGCGTTTATATTACTTAGCAATAATACTTAGGATTTTCCAGACAGTGGCGAATAAAAGTTTAATAATGAGGGTAATTAGCGTAATTCACTCTATACTAATATTTTAACTCCCGCTAATAATGTGTAAAAGTAAATT
Organism: Hesperophylax magnus; assembly: GCA_026573805.1. Lineage (NCBI taxonomy): Eukaryota > Metazoa > Arthropoda > Insecta > Trichoptera > Limnephilidae > Hesperophylax > Hesperophylax magnus. The sequence goes on along the minus strand of JAIUSX010000365.1, from coordinate 20,559 downwards.
ATTTAAATAATGCACGTATCTTAAAAAATATCTTAAGAGAATTTTAAAAGTACTTTTTTGAATAATAAGTTCACAAACAACCCGATTTCGCACGCCTTCAAACTCGCCTAGATACAGCAGCATAGTTGCGCGCCCGAACATCTCAGTTCTGTGCGTAATTACCGAGTAAGTAAGCTTCGGATGTTATTTTCAATGGTTTTTTTAATGTCATTGATTAATTGAGAACACATTGGTAAAAAAAATTCATTTCGGGGACATACCGATCTGGGGTCAATGTCGCGATAGCGCTCAAATTTAAGCCACTGTGCGACATGGTGAAATTTCACCAAAAAATGAATGAAATGTTCTATATATTGCTTATTTTTTAAGTTGTCGTTAAAAGAAATACCATTTTAGAAACTGGATAAAATTATCTTTATAATTATTGTATTTGAAATAAAAATTGGTAGTTATACATAGTATTTTTTCAATATCAAACATGAAAATGTTAACAAAAAAAACTTACCGAGACATTTTGACTCGGAACGTCCATAATTTTGTAAGAATTCCATATTTACCGAACAAATTCCTTTTTTGTGGGAAATTGGTAAGAAAACTGTCACTTCGCTTTTTGTGCCATTTATATAATAAAAAAATAAAAATAATATTTTAACTTTGAACTGTCAATGAAAAAATCCTACCGATTCGTAATGATGAAATTTGACATTTTTTATTTATTTTATCCATGTAGTTAGGTATAAATATTTGATACAAACTGAAAAGCCTAGTTATTTATCTTTTCAATGAAGATCAAATCACATATCTAAGCATTATAGAAAAAAAGATGAAAATACTTTTATAATGTATTGACGCCCCGGTTAGATCTGTCCTTCAGAGGCTATAATGGAATATTATGTTTGTAGCTAGTAATGTTCTTCCGGGGGTTTGATGGATCCATAGACATACTTTCCTACCCTTCGTTCTTCAACAGTTGATTTTACCCCTCGCCATTATCTTCTCGTCTATTAATTCCTATGTCTGTGGATGGATCAATCAACAGATTAAAAGTTGTTATTTTTTTTTTAATTGTTATATGTCTTGCATTTTTGTTTTATTTAATTTAATTTTATTTTTGTATGAAAATGTAAGAATTATATTTCAATAAACGAAAAAAAAACACATAAATAGAAGGATTACCTGCGGATAAATGCCTTTAAGAAGTGCCTCCCTTGCTGTCTGGCAATTAACGAAGTATTTGCACTCTCCCACCCTCCCAGTATCATTTGCGGTACAGCTGCTACCTTTAAAGACAAGGACAAACCAGGTTTACATGAAGACAATGTCGCTGACGTTTATACTGACAGTGATGTAGTACAGACAAATGTACCAAACGCCCAGAGCCGGTGAAACTATGGTAGCCTCAATTGTGATATGTTGTGGGTCTACAGGAGGAGGGAAGGGAATGAAGATTATAATCAGATTTTAGGAAGGAATTTGATAAAATAATACATTGATTACTTCTTCACAAGTAACGGTCTTGGGGAAAGGGGATACAAGGCAAATTGCTAATTACTTCTCCACAAAGTAATGGTCTTGGGAAATGGGGATACAGGGCAAATTGCTAATTACTTCTTCACAACGTAAAGGTCTTGGAGACTGGGGATACAGGGCAAATTTGCTAATTACTTCTCCACAAAGTAAAGGTCTTGGGGAATGGGGATACACGGCAAATTGCTAATTACTTCTTCACAACGTAAAGGTCTTGGAGACTGAGGATACAGGGCAAATTTGCTAATTACTTCTCCACAAAGTAAAGGTCTTGGGGAATGGGGATACAGGGCAAATTGCTAATTACTTCTCCACAAAGTAAAGGTCTTGGGAAATGGGGATACAGGGCAAATTGCTAATTACTTCTTCACAACGTAAAAGTCTTGGAGATTGAGGATACAAGGCAAATTTGCTAATTACTTCTCCACAAAGTAAAGGTCTTGGGGAATGGGGATACACGGCAAATTGCTAATTACTTCTTCACAACGTAAAGGTCTTGGAGATTGAGGATACAAGGCAAATTTGCTAATTACTTCTCCACAAAGTAAAGGTCTTGGGGAATGGGGATACACGGCAAATTGCTAATTACTTCTTCACAACGTAAAGGTCTTGGAGACTGAGGATACAGGGCAAATTTGCTAATTACTTCTCCACAAAGTAAAGGTCTTGGGGAATGGGGATACACGGCAAATTGCTAATTACTTCTTCACAACGTAAAGGTCTTGGAGACTGAGGATACAGGGCAAATTTGCTAATTACTTCTCCACAAAGTAAAGATCTTGGGGAATGGGGATACAGGGCAAATTGCTAATTACTTCTTCACAACGTAAAGGTCTTGGAGACTGGGGATACAAGGCAAATTTGCTAATTACTTCTCCACAAAGTAAAGGTCTTGGAGACTGGGGATACAGGGCAAATTTGCTAATTACTTCTCCACAAAGTAAAGGTCTTGGGGACTAGGGATACAGGGCAAATTGTTTATTACTTCTTCACAAAGTAAAGATCTTGGGGACTAAGGATACAGGGAAAATTGCTAATTACTTTTTCACATAATATATGCGTTGGGAACTGGGGATACAGGTAAAATTGCTAATTTGGTTCGCAAGCTATCTGAGTGAAAGAAAATTATTTGTAGTTGTGTAAACCTAAATAGTTTTTCACCTCTATTGGCTTAACACACGGTAGAAAAATAATTATCAGAACTTCCACAATATAACAACAAACTTCAAACCTAAAATTTTATCATTATTACTTATATTTTTAGTACTGTAAAATTTATAGAATTATATGTTATTACTAATTTTGGTAATTCATCAAAAAAAAAAATTAATTAATTAATTGCCAAAAATTACAAAACAATTATAAAAAAAATTGCACTAACTGATATCTTTTTTATTTTAAACGCCCGGATGGGGCATGATACATATTTTAAAAGATATACTGCATAATACAGTGACAACGAAAGGTTTTATTTTTAAAACAACAACAAAATAAATATCCGAAAACTTAAAAATTAGCCTAATATGGTTTATATAATTTTTCATTTAAATGTACATAATATAAGAAAAGAAAATTTTTTTTTTTTTAAGTGATGTCATTAAAATAATATTACAGGTTAATAAAAAATCGCATTCATGTTAAAAATGAGACTGCAGGCTTTTAAGAAATTCCGAATAGACTAATATTTTATTAGGATATGGATTGCAATGACGTTTTTATTTCAATAAATCAGCTATACTCATTTTTCTCTGTGGATTTACGCTCACCGCGGTTTGAATTTGCGAACTCTGGATTCACACAGGAGGCTTCAGGAAAATCATCTTTGGGGATGCTTTGTGGTTTTTTTTTTAAGGAAACGAAGGTTCGGGAAGTAAAATGTAAGGGGGGGGTTGGTAGAAATCTGGGGGTCAATGTGTCTAGGAGTGACGGACGTTTGAATCTATCCCTTCTACTGGGTTGCAAGGCGACGGGTCGAGAGAGTCCTGCTGGAGAGCTAAAGAGATTTCCCTCAACCTGTCTCTTCAAATCCGGCCCGCCACACAGCAGGTAGGCATACCTAGACAATATTCACCCCGTGAACCAGGGCACCCATGCTAAGTCACCAAACGTAGCGAACCAGTTGGATTGACCTATGACAGCTGTTGTTTATCCAGTTAATGGTTCCCGGGGCGGCGGTACATATACCCGCCTCCCAAATTGAATAAAATACAGAGCTATTCATATTCCACCTTGACCACAACTTTTGCAATACAAATATTGTGGTGAAAAACTCAGTTATTAGCATTCAAAAATAAAGCGTACGGCATTAAGAGGAAGCTACAAGCCAAAAATGTGTATATTCTTGTTATACCTTGTATTGTAGGTAATAGGCATTAAAATCGCTTGATAAACGGAGGCTAGAAACGTTCGATTTCAAGCACAAAACTTGTTTTTATTTATTTTGTCAATAATTTCATAAGAAAGCAAAAAAGTTAATCAAGTGAAACTGTCACAGATAAACTTAGCTATAATACTATATTTTTTAAAAGTTGTTTCCTTTACGCGTTCATACATTTCTATTGAAAAAAATATTTTTTTTGTACTTTACATTTATATTTTTTATTGAGTAATTTATTTTTTTATTTGTATTGTAGTAAGTGAAACGACAGGAAAATCTTCAATTTATCTAAAGCATATTTTTTGGTGTTCATAATGTACACCAATTCGTTATAAAGATTAATCAAAATAGTGATTTAGCATTAAGCTTACCATTGCGAACTGATGTTTATGAAATCAGTTATGATTTAGTTTCCTGTACATTACATACCTATAACTGTTTCCCGAGGACAGCAGACAATAGCAACGGTTCCCTGAAAAGCGCATATCTGAAAACAATAAATACATATTTTAGAAATAACTTGTTCAAGACATTATGCTTTTGTGTAATAATAAATATTTTTTTTTTTTTTTTTTTTTATTTTTTATATTTACTCCACACAGGAGGCCCTGAAGAAAATAATTTCCCTCAGGGCCTATGTCATCTTTGGGGATGCTGTGTGGAGGGTCTTTTTGTGGAGAGGAAGGAGTGAACATGGGTCTTGAAGAGTCCCATGTTGTAGGAGGGAGGAAACACAGAGGCCGGCAGTTCGTTCCACAGCCGAGCTGTTGAACTTAAGAACGAATCGTAGAAGCGACCCGTTCTCATGTGACAAGTGTCAACTGTGTACAAATGTTGGGCGCGCGTTTGGCGTGTATCCCGACTACGCACCGGTGCCGAAGGGATCAATGACGCTAGTTCCTCAGAGCATCTTCCATTGTAATACCGATAGAACAAGGACAGCATACCTACCTGACGCCTGTGCTCTAAAGATTGCAGTCCGTTTGTTAAGATTGGGGAATCTATCAAACGGACCGCCCGTTTCTGCACAGAGTCAAGGGTTTTTTTCAGGTATTTTGGGGCTCCAGACCAGAGATGGCTGCCAAATTCGACAGTAGGGCGCACTTGCGATTTGTACAGGGTGAGCAGTTGTGTACTATTAAAGTATCTGCGGGCCCTGTACAGTACGCCCAGCTTCTGAGAGGCCAACTTTACTCTGGCTTCGATGGAGCCCCCGTACCTGAGCTGGTCACTTATAGTTACACCAAGCATATCAATGGAAGGCCTGTTCGGAAGATTGCTTCCGTTGAAGGAGACTAGATTATCATTTGGATCCCTTTTAGACGTAATCAGACAGGATTGGGTCTTTGAAACATTAAATTCGACGAGATTATTTTTACCCCAGGAGGAAATACTCTCGAGATAACCGTCCATTCTCTGCTTCAAAGCCCTCCGAGCCGTTGGAGTTTGTATGCCCTTTGGGGGCTTGTCAAACAAAAAGCTATCATGAACTGTACTGTCATCCGCGTAACAATGAATCGGTGCACATGTCAAAAGGTCATTGATGTGCAACAAAAACAAAGTTGGAGACAGAACCGATCCCTGTGGGACGCCAGCATTTATGGAGTGCGAGGAAGAGGTGAAACCGTCAGCAACCGCCTGAATCGACCTATCCCTTAAAAAGTCAGCAATCCACGTACACAGGGATGCGGGAAGTCCGTAAGAATGCAATTTGTTGACAAGTCCTCGGTGCCAGACCCGGTCAAAGGCCTTGGATATGTCTAGTGCGACCGTTTGGGTCTCACCGTGACGTTCCAGGCACCGCCCCCAAACATGCGTCACATACGCGAGAAGATCACCGCACGAGCGGTTCCGCCGGAATCCGTATTGACGGTCGTTGATAATTTTGTTCTTCTCGAGGTATGTGAGCAGTTTGTCGTTGATCACACGTTCCATCACTTTGGACAGAACTGATGTGATCGCTATGGGGCGGTAGTTGGCCGGGTTGGAGCGGTCACCTTTCTTGGGAATAGGGTGAATTACCGCTTTTTTCCAACCAGAGGGCACAGTGCCACACTTCAGGGACATTTTGAAGAGCTTTGTCAAAACTGGAACTATTTCCGCAGCACACCTCTGCAATACCAGGGCAGGTATTCCATCAGGTCCACTAGCTTTGTTTACATCGAGCCCCCGTATGACGTGGAGTACATCCCGATGCCGGATCCTCAGCTTTTTCATATAGAAGCCGCAGTGAGGAACCGACGGCGGAACAGCACCCCCGTCGTCGAGGGTCGAGTTTTCCGCAAACATTTTCCCTAAAAGGTTTGCCTTTTCGGTGGCGGTGTTTGCTAGTGACCCGTCAGGTCTGGTAAGAGGTGGCAAACTGGGTTTGCAAAAATTTTGACCTATTGAGCCCGCAAGCGACCAGAATGCTCTGCTGCCATGCGGGCAGGCAGCCAGCTTTTTGCTGATCTGCAGGTCGTGTTCGAATTTTGATCTATTGATGATTCTCTTGCATTCCTTTGCGGATTTGTTGTATGCTGATCTGCTTTCGGGCGTTCGAGATGTGTTGTAGGCTCGGTAAGCCGCGTTTTTTCGTCGAACTGCTTCGGAGCATTGTCGACTGAACCACGGCTTTGAGCCCACACCAGTTTCTTTAGTAGTCGATTGTATGAAGCCATCCATCGCCGATTTGATGACTTCACCAATCTCCTGGGCACATCTTGAAGGGTCCGAAGTCCGAAAACAAACAGCTGACCACGGAAAAGCATTGAAATGGGCCCGCATACCGAACCAATCTGCTGACCTATAGTGCCACACTTTTCTCCTCAGCCTCTCATTGGTTGGTCTGAGGCTAACGGGGATTGATGTCGTCACTAGGCAGTGGTCAGATGATCCCAGAGGCGCTGTGACGTCAATCTTATAACCGTGTGGCACAGTAGTTAAGAATAGGTCTAACAGATTGGAGCGGTGAGTCTGGACATCAGGAACCCTTGTAGGCTCCTGAACCAATTGCTCTAATCCGTAGCAAATGGCAAAGGATTCCGCCTGTCGGCCAGCCGAGTCCGTTGGGCCTGAGAACTTCAACCATGGTTCGTTATGAACGTTGAAGTCCCCCAGAACAACAAACTCGGCCGAAGGGTAGCGGGGCAAGAGATCATCAATAGTATCGCTTAAATGTTTGAAGAGCTCGGAAGTGTCTGATTCGCTATGGTTCGGTGAGCGGTATAGACATGCGTAGAATCTTGCCGTACTGGCAAGATTGACGCGCACCCACATTACGTCGAATCTGGAGTTTTCCAGACTCAATAGTCGCACACAGTTGACGTCAGCTCGACTATAGAGGCAGACTCCTCCTTTCAGTCGGAATTTGCTTGCGAGGGTAAAGCCCGGGCAGTCCAGATAGGAGGAGTCTGGCGGCTCGGCTATCTGAGTTTCGGATAGGAAAAGAAGGTTGGGACGTTGGGACAAAAGATGGTGATGGACGGAATTTAAATTTGTGTGCAGGCCGCGAATGTTGGCAAAATTTACCAACAGTTTTGGCCCGCACCGTGGACGCCTGCTACTCGCCGCTGTAATGATGTTAAGTTTGTTTTTATGTATATTCATGATTTTAATTTTGTTTTTTTTTTGTTTTTTTTTTTTTTTTAAGGGTATGAAGTGAAAGGAAGGTCTGGAATGGAAAGGTATGAGGGGTGGGTAGGAATATGGGGTTCAGGCTGTCCAGGAGTGATGAGCGTTTGGTTCCAGCCCACTCACTGCGGTGCTAGGCGATAGGCTGGGAGAGTCCGGCTGGAGAGGGCATCCAATGCGCCCCAAACGCTGCTGCTGGGTCCCCTCCGGTCACGAACCGGCACAACAGCAGTGGCGGGGTTTTTTCACTCGCTGATGGGGCAGCCCACCCTTAGTCGTGAGCCTGAGGGTCGGGCCCCTGTACTATCGAGCGGCCCGGACAGCGGTAACCGGTTGTAAAGGGTCTCCCTCAACCAGCATCTCCCAACCGGCCCGCCACGCAGAAGGTGGGCCGACGCACCCGCCACCAAGACCCGGGCAAACCTTAACCCATGAACCCGGGCACCCCTGCTAAGTCACCAAACGTAGCGAACCACTTGGGGTGACCTGTGGCAGAGGTGTTGGTCATCCAATAAATGGTTCCCAGGGCGGCGGTACCCATTCCCGCCTACCAAATTGCAAATTTAAACACTGCTAATGAATTTTAAGAAAGATGAAAGAAAATAAGGTACAGATCATAGACATATGAATATTAGTAGACCTGCCCTAAGTGATTAAAAGCGTATTATCCCCACTCCCCATACCGGTTCCATTGGAGCCGGCTGTGCTCGCGTATGGCCTCAAGTGAAATTTGAAAACGTGACGTCATCATTCTTGTGCGAACTATGGTCGAGGCATCATCGGTTCATTTTACGAAATAACACGGCAAAATGTTGACTTGTGCTATGAAAACTTGTAAAAAATAGATGTGAAAAAGAGAATAAACCCAATTGTCGTATTACATTCCATATATAAGCATTATTTTACTTTATTTTAAGCATATTCACATCGTATAATATAGATCAGTTTTAGAAACATATACTATCACATCGAGAAACGTTTGGACGCGAAACACAAAGCTGGTTGGTTGCTGGGAAGTAAATTATGAACATTTATAAAAGTGTCTTAACTAAATACTTAAACGAAATATTCGACTCTGAAAATAAAACCGAATTTTTTTGCCGAATTTGGACTTCGCAAATTTGTTCATAACGTGGCGAGTAATTTGCGCTCCCATGTAAAAATGTCTATTCATTCAAAAGCAGATTTTACTTTTAAGAAGTAAATGGTGATATTATAATGCGAGATGCCTATTTACTGTCAGATTGATTTATTGACGAATCACAGTCAGCTTCACCCCCTTCGTTCTTCAACAGTTGATTTTACCCCTCGCCATTATCTTCTCGTCTATTAATTCCTATGTCTGTGGTACAGACAAACTCTGAATAGTGTAAAATAAAATCCCTATCCGCGTCTGTCTGTTTGTGCGCTTAGTTCTTCGAAACTACCCAACGGATATCGATAGAGTTTTCACTAAAATTTAGAAAATTTCTTCCGGAAGGTTTACATATATAATACATGCATATTGTATTTATAGAAAAGTAGAGAAAAGTCTATGTTTTATAATCAAGTCGTAAAAATATATTTTTGAGCACTACATTGCTAACGCTGGCTAAACCTTATGAAATACATAAAAATAACGTACTACGGAAATGTACAGCTTGAAAAAGTCTCGCAACCCCAAACAATTTTTATTCAATTTAATTTAAGTCCAAGCTAGTTTATTAGTATTTAATAATATTTGGCTAATTTATATAGCGCCGTTTTCGTGAGAAATCACCTCAAGGGCGCTGAAAATTAAATTATATATTATATTACTAGATGACGTATATCCTACGTTGTTTGACTTTCTATAAAAATAATATTAATGTATTTGTTTATTTATTTATTACACGCCCTAGTGAAATAAATAAATAAACAAATTAGTAAAAAAAATAAATCTATTTGTACCAAATTAAACACTTCAAAATTAATACAATAAAGATAATGAATGTGTAAAAAAATACATCTAAAATAAGAAAAACACAACAGAATAATGACAAAAAAGGTTGCAAAAAAACACAGAACAAAATTCATAGTTAAAAATGTGAAAAGGAACTAAGAATCCTCGCGTATATATTTGAATTTAAAAGATTCAACAAAACAAAATATTAGAAGCGGAGAAGTTATATGGGTACATAGGTCTATTTGTGTCTAGAAGAGTAAAAGTGATAGAATATACAACATTTATACTGATTAGTTTTCAAATGAAATATATCACCCAGATCAGAAAGACTGTGAAGTGTCGGAATCGAAGAATTTTCGTAAGCTAGTGTCCTGGTGTTATTGAAATAAAAAGGTAAGAAATGTCGGCATGATTTTTTGGGAACATGGATATTGATAAATTGAAGTAATTCGGAAGAGTCAATTTTAAAATGTAGTATTCTTTGTAACAGTATTAAATCTGTGATTATTCTTCTTTCTGAATGTTTCAATAGAGACGTTTAATCCAGGTAATTGCAATCAATGTTTTGTATAGGAATATGCAATTTATAGTTTATAAACCTTAGAAATACAATTTATAGGTATGTACACAGCTATCGGAAGAAATTCTCTATATGTTAGTGAAAATCCTTTGTGTAGTTTAGAAGAACTAAACGCACAAACAGACAGATCATCAATTATTTGTGAGGCGGTTACCGGTACCGCCTGGGCTCCGGGAACCATTTGTTGGATAAAAACCATATATTACAACAGGATGACATCAACAAATAACATTGCTAAAATATAAAAGTAAAAATAATATTATTGTAATCCAGGAATGTAATCTATTAGTACTATTGTTTTTTATTCTAACTAAAATTTATTAAGGGGTGGGGGGAGGGGGTTGAACCCCCTAAACTCCCGTTGTATTTACATACGTCCTTGCATGATGCACGGAGAAAACCTTCCGATAAAAAATATTGCTAATTTATTAAGAATCTCTTAAAATAATTCATAATGCTGTTAAAAATGGCATTTCAGGCCCTGGGCAATTGATAGGTTTCCTGATAATATTTTACTAAAATACCAATGTATTGTCACGATCTCTAAATATTTTTTTAGTAAAATACCAATGTATTGTCACGATGTCTAAATATTTTTTTAATAAAATACCAATGTATTTTCACGATGTCTAAATATTTTCGTAGTAAAATACCAATGTATTGTCACGATGTCTAAATATTTTCGTATTAAAATACCAATGTATTTTCACGATGTCATAAAAATTTAATGAAAATCATCAAATTACGAAGACAAAAGCAGGTGCATAATCAAGTATTCCGATATCATTACGAATTTATTAAAAGTTTTTGAAGAAGCGACCTGCAGTCCCGTTTTTGCCAATAATTAGCAGAGATTTTTAATAAATTACAATTGGATGTATTGTCTTTATTCCATGGTATTTGAAGGTTTTAATAAGACGATGGTGTTTAAGCTGCAGTGACTAGTGTTAGAGTTGTGGTTTCACCTGCGGCGGATCTCCCTCAAAGGCAGCTGCCAGGACAACGGCGCACTTTGAAATGTGTAAGCACTCGCCGGGCAATCCTTCAAGGGTGCATGGATCACCTGCACAAATAAATTAACAATATTATACACTTGTACAGGGCCCGGATGAACGAACGGATGAACGGATGAACGAAGTATGCATGAAGAATGAGTTAATGATGAATGTAAGTTATTCTAAAGTAATGGTGTTTGAAAGAGAGAGTACGAAAACAGTGTGTAATATAGCTGGGAATGAGGAATACTTGGAGCAGGTGGATGAATTTGTGTATTTAGGAAGTATGTTCTAGAGAGATGGGAAGGCTGACAGAGATATTGAAACAAGGGGAAATGCAGGGAACTCCATTCATGGAGGACTGAACGCAGTTGGCGCTAACTAAACACTGTCCAAAGAAGCGAAGTTAGCAGTCCACAATGGAGTGCTGGTACCTACCCTGATGTATGGAAGTGAGGCATGTAACTGGCAAAGAAAGGATGAAAGTAGATTGAATGCTGTTGAAATGAGATCCCTGAGGCGTATGTGTGGTAAAACCATGTATGATCGTGTGAGGAATGTGGATATCCGCAAAGAGTGCAAGGCTGATGTAAGCGTAATGAGTAAGATTAAGAAAGGGACGCTTAGATGGTTTGGGCATGTAGAGCGAATGAGCGAAGAAAGGAGTGTAAGGAGAATATACGATGCAAATGTGAATGGTAGCAGAAGTCGGGGACGCCCGAGGAAGACATGGCATGACCAAGTGAATCAGATACTTGAGTCGGGCCATGTCAAGAGTCAGAACAATAGAAGAGTATGTATGAATGTGAATGAGGCAAGAAGTGTGTGGTGTGACCGAGTTGTTTGGCGGTCCGTCCTCTCTGCCTACCGAAACGGCGTGATGGCTAGTTAGTATGTATGAGACGATGTTAGACGAGTTGTTTGGCGGTCCGTCCTCTCTGCCTACCGAAACGGCGTGATGGCTAGTTAGTATGTATGAGACGATGTTAGACGAGTTGTTTGGCGGTCCGTCCTCTCTGCCTACCGAAACGGCGTGATGGCTAGTTAGTATGTATGAGACGATGTTAGACGAGTTGTTTGGCGGTCCGTCCTCTCTGCCTACCGAAACGGCGTGATGGCTAGTTAGTATGTATGAGACGATGTTAGACGAGTTGTTTGGCGGTCCGTCCTCTCTGCCTACCGAAACGGCGTGATGGCTAGTTAGTATGTATGAGACGATGTTAGACGAGTTGTTTGGCGGTCCGTCCTCTCTGCCTACCGAAACGGCGTGATGGCTAGTTAGTATGTATGAGACGATGTTAGACGAGTTGTTTGGCGGTCCGTCCTCTCTGCCTACCGAAACGGCGTGATGGCTAGTTAGTATGTATGAGACGATGTTAGACGAGTTGTTTGGCGGTCCGTCCTCTCTGCCTACCGAAACGGCGTGATGGCTAGTTAGTATGTATGAGACGATGTTAGACGAGTTGTTTGGCGGTCCGTCCTCTCTGCCTACCGAAACGGCGTGATGGCTAGTTAGTATGTATGAGACGATGTTAGACGAGTTGTTTGGCGGTCCGTCCTCTCTGCCTACCGAAACGGCGTGATGGCTAGTTAGTATGTATGAGACGATGTATGAATGTGAATGAGGCAAAGAGTGTGTGCCAAGGCCGAGTTGTTTGGCGATCCGTCCTCTCTGCCTACCGAAACGGCGTGATGGCTAGTTAGTATCTATGAGACGATGTATGAATGTGAATGAGGCAAGGAGTGTGTGGTGTGACCGAGTTGTTTGGCGGTCCGTCCTCTCTGCCTACCGAAACGGCGTGATGGCTAGTTAGTATGTATGAGACGATGTTAGACGAGTTGTTTGGCGGTCCGTCCTCTCTGCCTACCGAAACGGCGTGATGGCTAGTTAGTATGTATGAGACGATGTATGAATGTGAATGAGGCAAGGAGTGTGTGGTGTGACCGAGTTGTTTGGCGGTCCGTCCTCTCTGCCTACCGAAACGGCGTGATGGCTAGTTAGTATGTATGAGACGATGTTAGACGAGTTGTTTGGCGGTCCGTCCTCTCTGCCTACCGAAACGGCGTGATGGCTAGTTAGTATGTATGAGACGATGTATGAATGTGAATGAGGCAAGGAGTGTGTTGTGTGACCGAGTTGTTTGGCGGTCCGTCCTCTCTGCCTACCGAAACGGCGTGATGGCTAGTTAGTATGTATGAGACGATGTTAGACGAGTTGTTTGGCGGTCCGTCCTCTCTGCCTACCGAAACGGCGTGATGGCTAGTTAGTATGTATGAGACGATGTTAGACGAGTTGTTTGGCGGTCCGTCCTCTCTGCCTACCGAAACGGCGTGATGGCTAGTTAGTATGTATGAGACGATGTTAGACGAGTTGTTTGGCGGTCCGTCCTCTCTGCCTACCGAAACGGCGTGATGGCTAGTTAGTATGTATGAGACGATGTATGAATGTGAATGAGGCAAGGAGTGTGTGGTGTGACCGAGTTAATTGGCGGTCCGTCCTCTCTGCCTACCGAAACGGCGTGATGGCTAGTTAGTATGTATGAGACGATGTTAGACGAGTTGTTTGGCGGTCCGTCCTCTCTGCCTACCGAAACGGCGTGATCGCTAGTTAGTATGTATGAGACGATGTATGAATGTGAATGAGGCAAGGAGTGTGTGGTGTGACCGAGTTGTTTGGCGGTCCGTCCTCTCTGCCTACCGAAACGGCGTGATGGCTAGTTAGTATGTATGAGACGATGTTAGACGAGTTGTTTGGCGGTCCGTCCTCTCTGCCTACCGAAACGGCGTGATGGCTAGTTAGTATGTATGAGACGATGTTAGACGAGTTGTTTGGCGGTCCGTCCTCTCTGCCTACCGAAACGGCGTGATGGCTAGTTAGTATGTATGAGACGATGTTAGACGAGTTGTTTGGCGGTCCGTCCTCTCTGCCTACCGAAACGGCGTGATGGCTAGTTAGTATGTATGAGACGATGTTAGACGAGTTGTTTGGCGGTCCGTCCTCTCTGCCTACCGAAACGGCGTGATGGCTAGTTAGTATGTATGAGACGATGTTAGACGAGTTGTTTGGCGGTCCGTCCTCTCTGCCTACCGAAACGGCGTGATGGCTAGTTAGTATGTATGAGACGATGTTAGACGAGTTGTTTGGCGGTCCGTCCTCTCTGCCTACCGAAACGGCGTGATGGCTAGTTAGTATGTATGAGACGATGTTAGACGAGTTGTTTGGCGGTCCGTCCTCTCTGCCTACCGAAACGGCGTGATGGCTAGTTAGTATGTATGAGACGATGTATGAATGTGAATGAGGCAAGGAGTGTGTGGTGTGACCGAGTTGTTTGGCGGTCCGTCCTCTCTGCCTACCGAAACGGCGTGATGGCTAGTTAGTATGTATGAGACGATGTATGAATGTGAATGAGGCAAGGAGTGTGTGGTGTGACCGAGTTGTTTGGCGGTCCGTCCTCTCTGCCTTCCGAAACGGCGTGATGGCTAGTTAGTATGTATGAGACGATGTATGAATGTGAATGAGGCAAGGAGTGTGTGGTGTGACCGAGTTGTTTGGCGGTCCGTCCTCTCTGCCTACCGAAACGGCGTGATGGCTAGTTAGTATGTATGAGACGATGTTAGACGAGTTGTTTGGCGGTCCGTCCTCTCTGCCTACCGAAACGGCGTGATGGCTAGTTAGTATGTATGAGACGATGTTAGACGAGTTGTTTGGCGGTCCGTCCTCTCTGCCTACCGAAACGGCGTGATGGCTAGTTAGTATGTATGAGACGATGTATGAATGTGAATGAGGCAAGGAGTGTGTGGTGTGACCGAGTTAATTGGCGGTCCGTCCTCTCTGCCTACCGAAACGGCGTGATGGCTAGTTAGTATGTATGAGACGATGTTAGACGAGTTGTTTGGCGGTCCGTCCTCTCTGCCTACCGAAACGGCGTGATGGCTAGTTAGTATGTATGAGACGATGTATGAATGTGAATGAGGCAAGGAGTGTGTGGTGTGACCGAGTTGTTTGGCGGTCCGTCCTCTCTGCCTACCGAAACGGCGTGATGGCTAGTTAGTATGTATGAGACGATGTTAGACGAGTTGTTTGGCGGTCCGTCCTCTCTGCCTACCGAAACGGCGTGATGGCTAGTTAGTATGTATGAGACGATGTTAGACGAGTTGTTTGGCGGTCCGTCCTCTCTGCCTACCGAAACGGCGTGATGGCTAGTTAGTATGTATGAGACGATGTTAGACGAGTTGTTTGGCGGTCCGTCCTCTCTGCCTACCGAAACGGCGTGATGGCTAGTTAGTATGTATGAGACGATGTTAGACGAGTTGTTTGGCGGTCCGTCCTCTCTGCCTACCGAAACGGCGTGATGGCTAGTTAGTATGTATGAGACGATGTTAGACGAGTTGTTTGGCGGTCCGTCCTCTCTGCCTACCGAAACGGCGTGATGGCTAGTTAGTATGTATGAGACGATGTTAGACGAGTTGTTTGGCGGTCCGTCCTCTCTGCCTACCGAAACGGCGTGATGGCTAGTTAGTATGTATGAGACGATGTATGAATGTGAATGAGGCAAGGAGTGTGTGGTGTGACCGAGTTAATTGGCGGTCCGTCCTCTCTGCCTACCGAAACGGCGTGATGGCTAGTTAGTATGTATGAGACGATGTTAGACGAGTTGTTTGGCGGTCCGTCCTCTCTGCCTACCGAAACGGCGTGATGGCTAGTTAGTATGTATGAGACGATGTATGAATGTGAATGAGGCAAGGAGTGTGTGGTGTGACCGAGTTGTTTGGCGGTCCGTCCTCTCTGCCTACCGAAACGGCGTGATGGCTAGTTAGTATGTATGAGACGATGTTAGACGAGTTGTTTGGCGGTCCGTCCTCTCTGCCTACCGAAACGGCGTGATGGCTAGTTAGTATGTATGAGACGATGTTAGACGAGTTGTTTGGCGGTCCGTCCTCTCTGCCTACCGAAACGGCGTGATGGCTAGTTAGTATGTATGAGACGATGTTAGACGAGTTGTTTGGCGGTCCGTCCTCTCTGCCTACCGAAACGGCGTGATGGCTAGTTAGTATGTATGAGACGATGTTAGACGAGTTGTTTGGCGGTCCGTCCTCTCTGCCTACCGAAACGGCGTGATGGCTAGTTAGTATGTATGAGACGATGTTAGACGAGTTGTTTGGCGGTCCGTCCTCTCTGCCTACCGAAACGGCGTGATGGCTAGTTAGTATGTATGAGACGATGTTAGACGAGTTGTTTGGCGGTCCGTCCTCTCTGCCTACCGAAACGGCGTGATGGCTAGTTAGTATGTATGAGACGATGTTAGACGAGTTGTTTGGCGGTCCGTCCTCTCTGCCTACCGAAACGGCGTGATGGCTAGTTAGTATGTATGAGACGATGTATGAATGTGAATGAGGCAAGGAGTGTGTGGTGTGACCGAGTTGTTTGGCGGTCCGTCCTCTCTGCCTACCGAAACGGCGTGATGGCTAGTTAGTATGTATGAGACGATGTATGAATGTGAATGAGGCAAGGAGTGTGTGGTGTGACCGAGTTGTTTGGCGGTCCGTCCTCTCTGCCTTCCGAAACGGCGTGATGGCTAGTTAGTATGTATGAGACGATGTATGAATGTGAATGAGGCAAGGAGTGTGTGGTGTGACCGAGTTGTTTGGCGGTCCGTCCTCTCTGCCTACCGAAACGGCGTGATGGCTAGTTAGTATGTATGAGACGATGTTAGACGAGTTGTTTGGCGGTCCGTCCTCTCTGCCTACCGAAACGGCGTGATGGCTAGTTAGTATGTATGAGACGATGTTAGACGAGTTGTTTGGCGGTCCGTCCTCTCTGCCTACCGAAACGGCGTGATGGCTAGTTAGTATGTATGAGACGATGTTAGACGAGTTGTTTGGCGGTCCGTCCTCTATGCCTACCGAAACGGCGTGATGGTTAGTTAGTTAGTTAGTTAGTTAGTTGTACAGGGCCCGCAGATACTTTATTGGCAGCAACGTCCTCTAATCTGGAACCACAAACTAAATACAGCAATTTACACATTTTTAGAATTAAAATTTTTATACGTTAAGGGAACGAAAAAAATCACTGTCTGTTAGAGAATTTCCGAAGATACAATTTCCCTACAATACGTGTATATCCTGGGGGAGGGAAGGGAGGCAGCTTGTGAATTTCTGAAGAAAATATTCGCTAAGATCTACGCGATTTTAAAATATTTCAATAGATTTTTTGTGAATATCGGTGGATTTCAAATGCATTCTGTAGATTTTCATAAAATCTCGGTTGATTTTTACAAATTCGGTAGATTTTTTATGAATTTCGGTAGGTTTTTACAAATTCGGTTAGATTTATAGAATATCGGTAGATTTTTACTAATTCGATAGATTTTCTATGAATATCATTAGATTTTTGTCAAAATCAGTAGATCTACTGATATTTCGGCAGGAATTGCATTGATTAAATCGATCTGATTGTGCATTTGAATTTAAAATGAAGTCATACAAAGATTGGAGACAGACACATGTGTGAAAAGTAATTAATTATAAAGTTTTAAAATGTTACAGCCTTGGCCAAAGCATTATTTTTAAATTTATTTTTTTAATTTGAATACCTCACAAAAGTAACGAGTATCCTCAATGGTGTGTGTTGTTAGGCTGGAGATGAAGGAGTGGGGAGGGGAAGGAAATGTGGAGGAAGTACCTGACTATTCAGATCTATGTTTCAATTCTGAATGATTGTCTAACTGAGAGTATATTTCTGTACCCGAGAAGCATACGGATGCAAGTCCAAAAAGCTAAATGTTCAGGAGAGCCAAAATACTTTTTTTTCTGTAAGTTTTGTCTCATAACTTCTGCGGATATTCATGATAATTGATTTTTATTTTTTATCCTATTGAATCAATTAATTTTGTATTGAAAATGAGAAAATAAAATTAAATATTTTATACGCGAAGTCTAAAAAAAATGTTTAAAAAAAAGCATTGTGGACTTGAGTCCTTCTGCTTCAAAATGATATTGAATATTTTGGTACGACACATGGTATATTATAAAAGGATCAATGTTGAAAACTTCATTTGGAAGTAATATAATAACTTTATAACAGGTTAATATAAATATATATATTTTATTTATATTTATATTTACCTATAAATATAAATAAAGTAGATATTTATATTTTATTTATTGGTAAATATAAATAAAATAGATCAATGTTGAAAACTTCATTTGGAAGTAAAATAATAACTATATAACTACGATAAATATCTATTTTCCATATCTTCGTCATCTGACAGAGAAAAAAAAGATTTTAAAAAAAAGCGCAGTGGCTCTGGTACCCACTGTAACATCTTTTGTAGATCACCAAAATTTGGTGTATTTAATGCGATTGGATTTGTATTTACCCGGGGTCAATACCTCCGGGGTGCTCAAAACGGTTCCATAATAAATCAACACATAGACAATTCAACACACTTTTAAAAAGTGATATAAAGTCATTAAAAACGTTGAAAAAAATAAATTAAACTTAACCTATATAACCCAGTTAATAGAGATTTTGTTTCATCACTTTTCATGACTTTATATAACTTTTTAAAAATGCGAAATTATCATGAATTATCATTTTGATGATTTATCCGGCCACCGCTCAAAACTCCTGTCCTTTTTCTTCTAATATAATAATATTTAAATTCAGTTTCCTGAAAACCATTTTTATACATTAGCATCCCCGACACATTTACGTCAGCTCGTAGCCATAATACCGTTCATATTAGGAAACCCTCACCATTCATATTCTTCTTTCGATATACAAAAGGTGATTGTGAACCATTTTAAAGGGGATTTAAATATTTGAAATTTTCTAAGTTCATTGAGTGTACAGTGCACTGATTATTAGTTTTGCAATATCTGATGAATTGTCCCCGCAAATTTTTTTGTCGTGCGGTAAAATATTTGGAATTGGGTAGTTTTTTTTTTGCCCTTTTAAACGCTGAATGGACAGAGTCTACTTCCAGGTGAGTGTGACCACGTAATAAAAATTTATGATGAATGATCTTGAGGTTGTTAATTTTTTTTTAAACCAGCCATACGTAGGATATGACTATTGTTATATTTCTATGTTGACCTGCACAGTTGTCAGACCATACGGTTATTTCTTCAACATTATCCCCCATATCGCTGTATATCCACTTTAAGAGGCAAGAAGCTACTTCATTTGCCACCTGTTTTCCATCCCTAATATAGTCCATTCAGTAGTATAATGATGAGGTAAGGTAAATGTAAGTAAATAAATAAATAAGTGACATGGTCAGGTCTTCAATAATAATATCACCACCTATGTTTCCATCAGTCTCTTCAGAACAATTCTGTTTCTTGAGCCTCGTCATCCATTCATACACGGAAATACTCTTTTTCATTTTTATTTATTGCAAGAATGCAATAAATAATGATGAGAGCACTGGGATTGTTCTGTTTAGTTCCACAGAAAACATAGAAATTAGAGGCAGAAGGACGCAAAATGGACTTGAGTCTACATTCGAATGTTTACTTCCATGGAAAGCGTAGTAATGTTAGAGGCAGAAAGATGCAAGTCCAATGTACATCTTTATGCTTCTACGATGTAATGGTTCTTGCATCCTTATAATATTTTTGAAAATACCATAAATATTCAAGATAGGGCTTGCATCTTTCTGCCACTAATGAACATGATAATTTACTTCATGTCTTCATCAAAAACTCATTTCTTCAAATTTTGGACTTGCATCCGTATGCTTCTCGGGTACAGATTTGTCGAGCATGCCAAGAAAAGTAAAGTAAAAACGTGCCATGCAATAATGAGAGAAAACTTTTATTTAACTCACTACACTAGACCAGAAGATAGATAATAAGTACAAAGCGCCCTTGAGGTGATTTTTAAAGTAAACGGCGCTATATAAATTAGCTAAATATTATTTTTGTTAATGCAGAAGATTTAAAAATAAACCAAATAGTCTAAAAGAGCCTTAAGGCGATGCCATACGTAGTAATGCAAAATCATGTGTTTTTGGTTTGAAAATTTTGTCGCCTAGAAATGTTTCAGATGCTTTAATTAAATACTGCGAGTAGAATACATCTTGGCCTTTGAAATAGTCGAGTATTTTTTAGATAAGTCTTTTTATAAGCCCAGAAAAAAATAATGTATAAAGCCTATGAAAACTGCTTTAAAGTTCAAAATCTCCTACTTACGAACCCATTTTCGGTTATGATTTTATTGTATAATGTGGCAAATTAAGTCATCTATAAAATGATCAAAAAAAAAAAATATATTTATGCCTTAACATCCACAAAATAAAATAAAAGGCCCTTTTTGGCCATGTTTTTTTCTCGCATAAATCAAAACAGGCGGATGGTGTTAAGCGGGAATTTAAACCTTATCGCCATCTACGTAAGGGTTGTTATTGACAGCGGCTCATTTTAAAATATTACACGACGTAGTGCATCGCCTTAAAGGCTAATTTAGCCCCTAAGGCTTCTGACATATTCCGTCGGAAGGTCGGACTAGGTATTTCCGCTTGGCAATAAAATCCAA